>OZ030010.1:109854601-109907101 GCA_964023405.1 Apodemus agrarius
TGCCCTGTAAACCACATGAAGCTGCTGTATTCTTCTATTACAGTGCTTCTCAACCTTCCTAATTCTGTGATGCTTTAATACAGTTCCTCATGTTGTGGTGACCTCAACTGTAAAATCATTTCTTTGCTACTTCATTAGTATAATTTTGTTACTGTTAAGAATCATAATGTAATAATTATATACAAGATATTTGATATATGACCCACAATTTGAGAAATACTGCTCCATTTAGACACTAAATAGCTATTTTTTTTCTTCCAAGACAGGGCTTTGTTTAGCCCAGTCTGGTTTAGTATACAGACAAATAAAATATTGAGGTCAACTGATCCTCCTGCTTCTAGTTTCAAAGTTCTTGGATTACAGGTCTGTGCCACAGGACCTGGCTTTTCTCCTTTGTTGGACCTCGAGAGTGACGCATGCTAAGTGAATACTGCCACTGAGTTGTATTTCCAGGCCTCTCTCATTAATTTTAGTATTAGTATTAATATTAGTATTAATTACTTTTATAGATAATCAAATCTTTCAGAAACCTATGTATGCCTTCCCATATATGTTAGGTCATCTTTAGATGTAAATGTTTTAAGTAGTTGTTACAATTAATGGTTTGGGAAATGATGGCAAAAATAAAGTCTGCATGTGTTTCATACATGTGTTTATACTGCCTTTGACCCACAGATATGATGCATGAGCAGACAGAGATCCCTACTCAAACACCAATAGCTTTTTATAAATTTTCTCCAGTTCCAAACTCTTGTTTTCTTTATAGGAATTATTAAAAAAACCCACAAATCTTCAAAGAGAAGACATTCATATTTTCTTTCCTTTTCCTGAGCTGTTGTTCAACATTTGATGAATCAAATATTTACTAAAACATCTTCAAATTTAATTACATCCAAATGCTAATACTGTACCAAGAATCTTTAATAAATGGTCAAGTCTATCCATTTTTAAAATTAAGCAGGATGTCATGGTTTGTGCCTGTAATCTCAACATTGGTCAAACTAAGATAAAGGATTACTGTGAGTTTGGAGTCAGCCTGTACTGCATGATAGATTCAGGTCAGCCTGGGTAACAGAGTGTGGCTCTGCCTTTTATGAGAAACAGCAAGACAAAGTGACCATTTGTTTCATAGTATTAACTTGGATTTTTCAATGAGCATTTGAATGTCTTTATACTTCAGGAGCAAATGCCATTCATTATTTCTAGAAAATCTATTATGTCTGAACTTTTATAAAGTCATTGTGCTTTAGCAAACTGGATTTACACAATAATGTTATTAAAAATATGTACTTAGAAATGAGCATTCATTTTCAATAGTTGAAGGGCTGTCACATAAAGTGTTATAACAAGGGCTGTAGCCCCAGATGATTGGAATAGAACCAGGCACACAGGTCACAGAGATAGGCGCATTTGATTTTGCCCTACAGACTCCCAATGGCCATGAAGTATAGAGCATCACTGACATAAGAGCTAGTAACTTTAAATCACTAGCCAATGCACTATTTCCAAAGTGTTTTCTGCTTATTTCATGTTATCACTCTCAGGTTAAAAGTGGCAGCCTGAGCATGTGACTCATTTATTGCCAAACTAAGAGACACACACACTGATCCTAATTAGTCACCTCTAACTGATGTGACTAAGTTTGGCATGCATTGTATGGCGAGTGGGAAAGCCACACAAAGGACATATTTGCATAGACCTTTTGGTGATAATATAAAAGGAATGTCTCTTTAATATTATACATCCTACCAAGCCAGCAGTTTTCATTGTAGGAAGTATATGTTTCTATGTGCTAGAGAAATAGTACTAGGAAAAACCCTGACAAAGGAAAGCAATTACTCAGCTTCTTCAGTTAAAGAAATAGCATGTCCTTTCTCCTCTTCTCTCCTCTTCTCTCCTTTCCTTTCCTCTTCCCCTTCCTTCTTCCCCTCCTCTTCCTTCCCCTCCCCTTCTCTCTCTCTCTCTCTCTCTCTCTCTCTCTCTCTCTCTCTCTCTCTCTCTCTCTCTCTCTCTCTCTGCCCTCTTTCTACTTCTGTCAGATTCACTAAGAGAGAAATGAAACAAAATGTTCATTTATTAGCCAGCTCTGTAAAGGACATACTAGCAGGAACTATTCAGCCTCTCCTTCCAACAAGACATGTAATAGTAATATATTTCTATTTTGTTTATTTATTATTTTTTTTACTTTCCCCCTGATTTTATTGCTGAACAAACACATGGTTACAGCAGGAAACAGTCTTACATTCCGAACAGCAGCTGGTTTTACAATCTAGTGTTTACAATGTCACTTGCCTTCTTGTCATCTGAATTTTCCTGAGACCAAATTCATTTATTTCAGAAAGCATTTTCTCACATTGTTTTCTTGGTGTGTGTGTGTGTGTGTGTGTGTGTGTGTGTGTGTGCGCGCGCGCGTGCGTGCGTGCTTGCGTGTGTATGTGTGTGTGTGTGTGTGTGTGTGTGTGTGTATGTGTGCACAAACACATGCACGTGCACAGCAATTCTCACATTCTCTCCTATTTTTTTAAACAGGTAGCATTCCTTGGTCATATCCATATGAGCAAGCTTAAAAAGCTTATTAAAGAGCTTTCCTGACTTTGAAACTTACAGAAAACAACCAGGAAATCCCAGTTTCAATGTCTTATCAATTGATATTTAAATTACAATTGAGTTGAAATGACATGTCATGTCAGTAATGACTAGTGCTCTGTCACACAGATACAGATTACGATTAGATAATTATGAACATTGTGTTAATAATGTCAGACTTCTGAAAGTAACTTACTTATTCAATAATTAGTTTAGATTATGATACATCATGGAGAATATTTCAATTATTAATCTAGATATGGTTTATTGCCACAGTTCAATTTTCATATATTAAATTTTAAAATTTTTTCAAAGGGATGTCTAATAGGAACTCTTAACATTCATCAAATAAGTTCTGATAAGGTTATATTAAAAAAGAAACTATATACCAAAAAGGTTATGAAAGATTTATTTCAGAAATACAAGTACCATTTAGCATTTTTAAAATCAATGGATCTAATGAATAGGATGATGGACACATTAGTATCACTCAATGCTGAAACATATTTGAGGAAATCTGATTCCCATTCAAAATTAAAAAGATAAAACATTTCACAGACTAGGAAGTTATCGTGGCAATCTGATTGTTTAATCAAAAAGCATACAGAAAACATTTGATGGTGACTGTTTAAAGAGCCTTCCCCCTCCATACACCACAACAGAGGAAGAGATAAGGTTTTGTCTTTGATCATTATACCAGAAGTTCTAGATACTACAATAAAGCAGGCAAAGAAATGCAGGAGGTTGAAAAGAAAGAAAACTGTCACTTGCAGATGAGATTGTGTATGGAGAAAATCTAACAGAATCAGCAGGCTACTGAAAAAAAAAACATAAGTTGAGGCATATAACAATTTGTGTGTGTCAGAAATAGTCATAGAAGCCTGGGAGTGAGAATACACACCTTCCTTTTAGATTTACTTATTTTATGTATATGGTTGCTTTGCTTTCATGTATGTCTATGTGTATGTACATGTGTTCGTGTAGTCAGAAGAGGGTGGTGGATTCCCTAGAAATGGAGTTATTATGGATGGCTGTGAGTGACATGTGAGTGCTGAGAATCAAACCTGGGTCCACTGTAAGAATAACAAATTACCTTAACTGCTGAGCCTTCTCCTTAGTCTGATGTACACAGCACTTGGGAGGCAGAGGCAGGTAGATCTGCGAGTTCAAGGTCAAACTGGTCTGCATAGAGAGTTTCAGGTCTACCCAAATTTGCATAGTGAGGTTCTTTCTCTAATAGCAAAAACACCTGACATTAATAATACCATAAAAATCAAATACCTAGGGAAAATGAAATGAAATATCTAACATCAATATGCATAATTATCTAAAATCACAATGAGGAAGAACAGAGAATTCCAAAACAGATGGGCACATCTAGATACCTGACTTAGTGGAAATAGTGGCAGTTTGAATCATGAGGCACAGGAGAGCTTTTCAATAATTGTTGCAAAATTTATAGCATATTGTTAGAAATAGGAAAAAAAGGAATCTCACTTCTAGACCATAGTATATAAAGTTTCATTAAAAATGGAGCAAAGATCTAAATGTGTAAGCCAAAAAAATATTAAAAAGTAGTTTGCTGACTTTGAGAAAAATTAGAAATAGAACATCATTTTAAATTATTTATTTATTTTATAGTTTTCTATAGCACATATGGGGAGGTCCGAGGCCATCTTGAAGGAATCAATTCTTGCCTTGTACCATGTGGCTTCTAGGAATCAAACTCAAGCCATCAGGCATGAAGGAAAAAATACATGGAAATATTTCACTAGCCAACAAAGTCATTATTGGTGAAAATGATGATGTAAAGAGGGAACATTAAGAATCTGATTTAATGGAAACATCATACAGAGGACACTAATAAGCTGCAGATGGGGAATGCTTATTAAAAATGCAGTCAGAAAGTTGAGGTGACTAAACTGGCTGAAGAACCCCAAATCAATAAGACACATATGATAGACAAATGAATAAACTACTGGAGCATGTGATACCTTTCTAGACAAGTTGTTGTTATGTAGCCCTGGATACTCTCGGACTTCTGGTCATCATCTTGTTTCAGTCACTTTAATTCTCGGATCGCAGGTGTGAGTCACCCAAGCTAGATGGATCAGATGCCCTCATACAAAGATGAACAGTTTTCAATAGAATCCCACATTTATTTTAGGGGTGCTGAGAATTGCACCTGGAGCCTTGCACATGCAAGCGCTCGAACACTTTCATACAATGAGGACAAATGTTCATGAAACACTTCTCAACATCACCAGTTAGCAGAGAATTGTAAATTAAAGCACCCAGGCAAGCTGGAGAGAAGACTCAGCGGTTAAGAGCACTTGTTCCTGCAGCAGACCTGAGTTTGGCTCCCAGCACACATACCAGTTGGCTTAGCACTGCAGGCTTCAGGACTAGGCCATCTAATGCCCTCTTCTGGATTGTGTGGTCACCTCTACTCACAAGCACATAATTAAGGAAAATTACCCAGAAAGCTATTGTGAAAAGACAGACAACAGCTAGTATTCATAAGGAGGCAAAAGCATCTGGGCTTTGCAGGAACTGCTAGGGCCACAGGGATACATTTAAACAATCTCTTTAGTAAACTGTTGAACTCTGTATTTAACCCAACATTGCTTAGCTAACCACTAATTCCTCTTTCAATTAGATGCAAGAGAAGATGTGAACATGAATGCATCAAATGTTCATAAAAGAATGCTCCTAATATTACTCCTGATAGCCAAGAATTGGGAGCAACCCAAATTCTCATCAAGTTTCTAATGAATAAATAATTTGTACATTCACACATGGACATCAATGCAAATCACTTAATTGAATCTTATAAATGTAATGAGATGCAAAGGAGACTGGATAGTAAATACAAACACATGCTCTATAGTTTCATTTACACGAAGTTCGGAAATATAAGAGAAGTGCACAGTGAACAAAGCCATGGTAGTGTTTTCTTTTGTGGATAGAGACCCAGGGAGATATGTATAAAGCACAAGAGATTCCATGGTATTTTATTTCTTATCTCTATAAGAAATATGGGATATGTTTGCCTTGAGAAAATTCAATGAACTGTATACTTACAATCTGTGTTTCCTCATAAATATTCTGAGTTAAAATTTTATATATAACATAAAGAAAATAATAATAATGCATATGTATGTATGTATGTATGTATATAGATATGAAATCTTGGGAGGTGGAGTTGAAACAGAGATATTTTCTATAGTTCTGGAGGACCTGAAACTTACTATGCAGTTTAGGCTGCAAACTTGTATCCATTGCCTTGCCTCAGTGCTAAATAGAGGCCTGAGCCACTGCTCCAAGCATAGAATTTTTTTGTATTAACATATTAGGATTTAAAATGTTTTAATATATTTAATTTGTTTATTCTCTCACATGCATTTGCGTGCGTGCATGCGTGCATGTGTGTGTGTGTGTGTGTGTGTGTGTGTGTGTGTGAGTGTGTGTGTGTGTGTGTGTGTGTATGTGTATGATGGTATGAGTATAGATGTCAGAGTGCAACTTGTGCGAGTTGGTTCTTTTCTTCCATTGTGTGGGTGGCAGAGCACGAACTCCAGTCATCAGGCTTGGCAGCAGACACTACCTGATGGCCCCAGACAGATATTTACAAAGATACTTTCTGTTTCTCTAACATGCATACCTACCCAGAAAACTCTTAAATTAGGCACATAACACATCGTTATGTTTTGCTGGGTGAGAGTGTGATTTTCTGCTTTCACTTGTTAAGTGTGAGAGGAATATGGAAAGCAATGCTTGAACATCGTGAGCAAACAGTTTAGACTACTGAAGTAACCCTGGAACCTGGACTGGTTTGAATGAGGCCATCAAGATAGGCTAATGGCAGAGAAATAGGTTATCCTCAGGTTGTAATTATTTATGCATCACCTGAAATTTCTGGGTGGTTTTGATGTGTCCAGGAGCCTACTGTCAAAGTTCAGAATGTGTTCTGCCAGTTCTTCATTCAATCACTTCATTATACCGACACTGCAAAGAAACGAAGGAAACGTTAAGAAAGCTGAGTCAGGAACAGAACGTCCTCAATTATTTTCAGCATTCCAAAGGTTCTTAGATGTAGTGCCATTATACAAGAGAATGCAAAGGGGAGGGTAGAATGATATAGTGGATATTTGTAACAAGATGTGCCCGTGCCAAATCTGTGTATGTTAAACCATATGTTTCCCTCATTCTCTTTTTTTCCCCCCTTCAAACTTGTAACTGCCTGTTTTGTGATTGAACCTTGGATAGTAAATACATTGCAATTTACAGGGTAGGGGCATAAGATTCAACTCTGATATTTAAATGTATTTGGATTTTTCTCAGTGGTCCGGAAAAGGTCAACATTTTGGCCTCATAATTGTATGTTGTGTCACAAGCCAATTCAACCACACATGAATCAAACAGGTCTAACATGATTTTGCTGGCCAGAGGCCAGCTAGACTCAGCTATACTGTCTTTTACCTCACAAGATTTGACTAATCCTTGTAGTGGTTCCAGACTGGCTGGGGCTTTCCACTTCCTGGTACACCGGTGCTCATGAAGTGCTAGCTCTATGAAGCATTGGCTCTCTGGGCTGGATGAGTGATTTACGCTGCTGTTTAAACCTCAGTTGATGGTGTGTAAATTAAGAATTCAGCAAACCATTTTCCAGATACAAACAAAGTTCAATTCCATTTGGACAGGGAGTGATTATTAGAAAGAATACTCAGGAAAGCTTTTATTTCTGTGGCTTATCTCATAAAAATAGACTTAGTGTCTTAAGTTTGCTTTTGTACTTTTTCAAATCAAAACATAAAGGTGGGAAAATAGTAGAAAAGACTTTTTCTTTGTTTTTGACATGACTGGAGTTACCTGACCATATTGGGACTTTATGAGCAGTTTTGTACAGAATTCTCACAACAATCTGGTAAAGCAAGTACCCTGTCCTTGTTCTCATTTTACATATGAGAAAACTGAGAAGCAATTTGCTCAAGTAATTGGTCAACAGTAAGTTGGAGAGCTGAAATTCAAATGAAAATTCACATTCTTACAAAAACCGAATTCATTAGTATTCCAGTATAGTTCAGATATATTTATTATTTAATAATACAGAGATGTATCCATGTGTGTATGTGTGTTTTCATGAGATAAATTCTATGTGGCTTAATCTTTCCCTGAACTTTTGACCTTCCTACTTCAGCCTCTTGGGATCTGAGATTAAAGACATATGTAACCACACAAAGACAAATAGAATCTGTTAGGAAAAAGATTTCATAGCCTTTTACAGAAGAAGAAATTGTGGACTAGAATGTTTTGTTAACTTGATATTCCTACAAAAAGGAATATGGACAAAGAAAACAGAAAATAATCCATTTCTTGATATAGTACAGGTAACTTCTAGTTGTGAGGTAGAGTTGAATCAGGGATGATTTATATGTTTCTGGCTGACCTGAAACTTACTATGTAGCTTAGGCTGGCCTCAAACTCATGTCAAATGCATTGCCTTGGCTCTTAGGTGCCGAATAAGAGGTAGGAGTCTTGAAGGCCATATTAGTGAGGACTAGAGTTAAATACCTCACTTTAATTTGTAAGACACAATCCTTCTATAACCTAAACACCCCTTCTGCCTAAATTATGGGTTTCATTCTCTGTTCTTGCCTTGCCTTGTCTTGCCTTGCCTTCTTCCTCCTCCTCCTCCTCTTCTTCCTCCTCCTCCTTATCTTCCTCCTCTTTCTCCTCCTCCTCTCCCCCCTCCTCCTTTTCTTCTTTGGACAGGGTCTCATTATATATCTCTGGCTATTCTGGAACTCACTAGGTAGACCAGGCTGGCCATGAACTCACAGAGATCTGTCTCTGCCTCCTGAATGCTGGGATTAAAGGTGTATACTATTATGACAAGATCCTTTCTCTCTTCTTTACCCTCAATCTCAAACTTTAAATGGAGATCAGTAGCTCCTCATCCTAACCTCTTAATCTTTGATTTTGCTCAAGTCATGAATTTTCTTCATTGCAGTTATTTTTGTCCTCATACATAGTCTCAAAGAAATTTCATATGAATATCCAAGGGAACACCCATCACAAACTTGAAGACTCTTAGCATAGATCATCAGTTCTCAATCAGTGAGAGGAGATTTTAAAGTCCATTGTCTCCTTTCTCCTGACATATTTGCAGGTGCATAAAAAATCTTCAATGGTCACAACTTGATGGTGATGAGTGTTACTGATATTTATTGAGAAGGAGCAGAAATGTGGCTGAATATTCTATGCACATATGCACATGAAAATCCTTTCTGCAGAGTAGTCAGGGATGGGGGAACTTTCAGTTATAAAGTAAAAGTATTCTGAGAGACTAATCTACAGCATTGTTAAAATAATTATATATTGTATAGTAGAACTTTGCAGAAAGTGAGTCTGAACTATTTTTACTGAACACATACACACACGTGGGAGGGAGGGAGAAGGGAGGGAGAAGGGAGGGAGAAGGGAGGGAGAAGGGAGGGAGAGAGAAACCTGTATATCTTAGTTATTCTGTAATGTAATGAAATACTACAGATAAAGTAACTGCTTTATTTTATTTTTATTATAATTATTTAGATTAGGTATTTTATAATGAACATACGTTTATGATTTATTGATTCATTGATTAGGAGGTTGTAAAGTTCAATATTAAGGGAAGTAAAAATCTGGTGAGGGTCTTGTTGATTGTTCAGACATGGTGTAAGAAGAAGAGTACATGGAGCTAAAATAATACTTTATAGAGTTTAGTCCCACAAGAATGTCATTAATTAATTTAAAAGGCAGAGACTTCCTGATCCAAAGTCTTCTTAAAGGTCTAAATTGTATTGGAGATCATGGTTCCTTCATGTAAACTTTCAGGGCCATAGTAAAACCATTGCATTCTACCAAGACACTCTACCTAGGTTACTTACAATTCATGTCCAAAATTCTTTGGGGGAAAGTCCTAAGAGAAGTTTCCTAGAGGAGTTCCCCCTGATCTAATCATCCCTTTGAGGTCCAACTTCTCAACATTGATATTGTAGAGATTATTTCCAAAGCAGGAATTTTGAACGACACGTTGAACAGCTTTCTGTGAGGTGCTGATTTTGTTGATGAACTTGTGCAGTAATTCTTTTACAATGGTGTACCCTTCAGATATATGTGCCTTTTCTCATCATACTTCAAGATAATTGAAATTTATTTTTAGTCAATTTTTAAAAGAAGCAAAATTGCCCAAACACAGCAATACCAGCATTGAGATAGTCTGATGTGGAGGGATTATTATTGTATGACAAATCTTTTATATGAACTTCTCTGGGACAATACCAGTTCTGTAATGAGGCTACTGTCTTGTAAATTCCAAGAGCTTTAGTACACCTAAGATGGCTCCTGTGAACCAAAAGAGTTGTCTTGTAGACTGTTTCACAAACATTTATAGGATTCTTGATCAGATAGTAATAATTTATTGAAATAAACAAGATCCAAACAACTTTAGAGCACCCCTTTCAAGGAAAGAGGAGGAAGAGGAGAAAATGAGATGGTTGTAATATGATGATTAATGCATTACATTAGTTATGACCTCATCTTTACTATACCATGCCTTGACGTACAGATAGACAAATTCTTCCTCCAGATATTTATGAGAACTCTTTACACATCAATGAGTTGCACCAAAGGTATCTGAGAAGAAAAATTCTTAATGTTGTAAAATAAGAAAGTACACATTTAAACATAGGCCTAATATAAACCATGGAAATTGGAGACACTGGATATTCATCCTCCATCCTTTCCAGAGAAGTTTTAATGTAATTTTGATGGGCAGACTGGGTCATTAGGTGACTAGACTTTCAATGTGTATTATTGGTTGATGGCAGAAAGGTTTTGGCTGAATATAAAACAAAATACAGTATGAGATGTTAGAAGAGAAGTATAAATATTTAATCATGGGAAATAATATCTGGTTTAACTTTTTTATTATAATGGGTCTCATTGTGTAGATACTATTGTCCTAGAACTCATAATGTAGATCAGGCAGGCCTTGTACTCACAGAGGTCCACCTGCTCTGCCTCCTGTGTTTTAGATTAAAGGAGTCTGCCACCATGCAGTTTTTTCCTCATGAACTTGGCCTTTTTCTATTGAAGCCAAAAGTTTGTGTTATAGGACTTTTTTGACCTAGATATTACCAGGAGCTATGCAATTTGTATTAGGCTAGATTAACTTAGCCTCTCTAAGAATCAGTCACCCCATCAACAAACAGTATACTGAGAATTCCACCTTATATCCTGGAGAAGATTAAATGGGAAAATGCACATAAAATCATAAGCACTACTCTATTGTATTTGTTACCACCCAAGAAAAGTCACTGCATTTACTAAAACTAATGCACAAAACATTAGGCCATTACCTTTTACATATTTTTGTCTGTCATTCTGGGATCCAAATAGCCATTTGTAAAGCTTTTTCACAGGAAAATGTGGATTGTAGTTGTTATTATATTTTAATAAAATTTAGGTTATGCATAGAAATGTACAGTATTGTATCTGACAGACATTACAAAACAAAACTTCTAGCTTGAGTTCATGGCCACAGCAAATGCTTATTTTCCATATATATATATGGAAATATATATATGGAATATATATGGAAATATATATATATATATATATATATATATATATATGGAAAATAGTCAATGTACCCTGAAATGATTTCTTGGAAGCAGGAATTTTTACAACTTGTAATGGTAATTGACCTTCTTGTTTGAAATCTTAAAAGGTGATAATCACATTTCTAAGAATTCATATTGAGGAAATAATAAATAGCAATGTATAGAAAAGATCTGGATCTAAATATTATATATCATTGTGATCTTGAAAGAATTCTAGATTAGCAAAAATGAGTCAGATAAATTATGCTATACTGGTCCAATCGGATGTTTTAAATGAACATTAAAATAAATTAACATAACAAAAAATTCAAACCAGGCAGGCTTCAGGGTCTAGATCCCTCTTGTAAGTTACTTGAAAGTCGAAGCAGAAGGATAACAAGTTCAAGGTCAGTGTCGACAAATTAGAGAGGTCTTTTTTTCCAGAGAAAAGATTAAAAAAAATTCTTGGGCGTATAGGATTTATAAGATTGTATATTCAATCCTTACAAGTACAAAATGGTCAAAGAATGATACTAAGGAAAAAAATAATTTCTAAGACATTTAACAGTATAAATTTTATATAAGGATGTGTGTAGAAACCAAATGCTAGTGTGTATACTTGGATGGACAAATTATGGAGGGCTTTGTTTTACTCTAAAGTTTTACTTTATTAAAAAATGTAAAAAAAAAAAAGATGACTTTTAGTTATTGTAGGTAATGCATAAACTATATGCTATGAGGTTTTGGACTACTTTCTTTTGAGAACAGCCTGTCAGTCTTTAGCCTAGGTTGGCCAACAATGCCCTGAAACTCACAGCAATTTTTATAACTCATCTAGGATTCCAGGCATGTCTGTCTTATCTATCATAGCAATTTTTATAAGACATCTAGGATTCCAGGCATGTCTATCATGTCTGTCTTAGAGTGTTTAATAAAAACCAAGTTTTCCCTTAGCACTGAGGGCTAAATTTTTGGTCATTAGGAAAGAAGAGGGCATGTTACCTAGCCTTGCAGAAAAATCTAAACCAACACCTTCTTGAAAGGACTAATTAACAAGTAAGCTGTGCCTCACTAATTTAAATAATAAGTCTGCCCACTATCAATGTATCTAATCAGAATATAGTTTATCTCCTTGACTTGCCACCGTGTGGGAGTTTCATATTCCAACTAGCTGAGACTATGTATGAGCAATTGACAGAGCAGAGGATGAGGACTGAAGCAAGAAAGAGTATGGGCCATAAGGCACTGAGTTCACAAAAGAACCACTCTCCTTTCAGCTCCCCTCCTTGGATGATGTCCACAGAAAACCAGTAAAGATGTACTCCTTGAGGATGGGGCCCCTACCTTCTAATAGCCCTAACTGTCAAGATGTCGAGGAGAAATACAGCAAATACTCAAGATTCCTAGATTTGTGTGTGTGTGTGTGTGTGTGTGTGTGTGTGTGTGTGTGTTTTAGATAGTTCAACTTTGCTAGAAATTTCAACATTTCCTTGAATGTAGAACCTCAACTTGACAAATAATAGAGAGTAAGAGATGTTGGAACAATACGTCCTAAACGGGGTGTCCTCATCAAATCCCTCACTTCAAGGATCAGGAAATCTGCAAGGAAAAGGTACCAGAAAGAACAGGCAGAGGAAGGGTCTTCAGGAGACAACAGGGCTGATTGACATAGGAACTGACAGAGAATGTGAAGGTCTGTACCAGACCCACACAGGTTCAAAACAGACAAAAATCTCAGCACTGACAAGAGGAAGTGCCCATAAAGTCCCACCCCCTAACCAAGGAGCTATTTACAATTTGTATCTGCTGTGAAAGGGAAAATCAGTTTTCTTCAATGGAGTGGCATGAGGTATAGGGCAGGTCCCATGCCCAGTAGTAGTTCAGACTCCATTGTTTGGGTCTTTTGTGGGACAAATACAGAGGAGGACACTCTCAGCCAAACAATGGACTGAGCACAGGGTCCCCAGCGCAGGAGCTAGAGAAAGGACCCAAGGAACCTAAAGGGTTTGCAGCCAGCGCCATAGGAGGAAGAACAATATGAGCCACCCAGTACTTTCAGAGTTCCCAGGGACAAAATCATCAACCAAAGAGTACACATAGAGTTACCCATTGGTCCAGATGCATAGGCAGCAGAGGATGGCCTTGTTAGACATCAAAGGGAGGAGGAGGGGTCCTTGGTCCTGAGAAGGCCCCAGTATAGGGGAATGCCAGGTCAGGGAAGCTGGAGCAGGGGTACTAAGCAGGGGGAGGGGGGATGGGATAGGAGGTTTTCAGAGGGGAAAAGAGGAAAGGGGATAACATTTGAAATGTAAAGAATATATCTAATAATTTTTTTCCATTACTGTTTTCTCTTTTTTTTCTTTTTTTCTTTTTCTTTTTTTCTTTTTTTTTTTTTGCTTGTCTTAGTTTGGGGTGTTTTTTGAGAAAGGCAAAGAGAATGAAGTTGGTTGGGTGGGTGTGGAGGTGGGGAGTATATGGGAGAAATTGGAGTAGGAGAAACAATATGATCAAAATAAATGATATGAAATTAAACTTTAATAAAAACGAATACAAGTTTCCAAACAATACTATGGTAAGGAAACTGAAAAATAGAGCAGATAGATTGTAGGGGATTACCGTACTTTGAGTTGAACACATCACCCTAATTCTTAGTAGGAGCATCAGAAAGTAGAGTGATGTAACTTAAACTTTCCTTTCTATTTGTTGCCTTTTGTTTGCTGTGGTCACTTGCTTGGATAGCTCTATGGGGGAAGAACGTTAAATATGTAAAGAATGGCCAGATTATCCCAGGATTAGGCTCCAGGTAACTATGCCTAGCTTATAAGCATCTATTGTATGTCCTCCCATTACAGTTCCCTCCACTATCATTTATTTCCACCTTCCCTTTCATGGTTTGCTTTTTCCAGAACAAACAAGGCTGTGGGGTCAAACACAAGTTTAAAATTAAGCTAAACAATACAGTTTTACATATGAAACACAATAACCAAATCACCTGGAGAAAATTCACTTTTTGCAATTTTGATATAATAGCATCTAGATATTTTTGGTTATATATATATATGCTTCTAATTTTGTTTCCCTTCATTTGGTGTAATTTCTGATACATAATCTCATGCATCCATAAGAAAGGACAACATAAATCCTACTTGTCTCCATTTAAGAACCAGGCCTGATTTTGAAAAGGAGGCCATAAGACATCAGCTCCAGGAAGAGACCATAAAAATCAGAACAAGGTTGTAAAACCCCCTCCCAAAAAACAGCCTGGGGTAATCACAAGAATGGGGAAATACCTTATCCTAGGATGGGTCATCTGTGCTGGGCAGTCTTATCTCATCCTGTAAACATTCATGACACAGGAATGCAGACCACTGACCACCTATGACCCACTAACACCTACCAATAAAATTTTAGATTACCTAATCCTTCCAGAAAGTTCTCCTGGTTCCGAATAAGAAGGCTTATGTGCCTTCTTCTGGAATTGCCATTTTGGCGATTAGTTGACTCCTACATGCTGGTTGTTTCTTCAGAATAAATGTTCTTTGTCTTTGTAATATTATCTGAGTCTGTGGCCTTCCTTCAGTGATTTTTAAACCCTTTCACACAGAGGCCTGGAACTTTGTATACAGCTGAAGATGACCTTAAACTCCTGACTCTCCTGCTTCTACCTCTCCCTCTGTTTCAAAAGAAAAAGAGAAGTCCAAGGATATAGCACAGAGGGTCTACATATTCTATTTTTAAAATTTAAAAACTATATTTTCTATAAATTTGAGTGTTCTGTCTGACTGTATCTCTGTGTACCACATGCATGCCTGGTGTTCAAAGAGAATCCTCTTTGGATTCTGAAGAACTGGAGTTTCAGATGTTGATGAGCTGCCACATGGGTACTGGGGCTCTTAACTCAGGTTCTCCAGCAGAGTAGGCAGTGCTTAACTGCTGAGCCACCTCCCTATCTTACAGTTACTCTTTACTTTGAGTAATTCTTAAAGTAAGGTATAGAACAAGCGTTCTCTTACAAATGGCATTTGCAATAGTGTTACATGGTTAGGGTTAAGGTTGAGATATCCTCTTCAAAATTTGAGTTGAAATTTCCTTGTCATTATAATGGTATGGTGGGATGGTGATTGGTTCAAGGAGTGTTCTACTCTCATGAATACATTAAGGCACTTATTATTGGGAGTGGACTCCTGATTAAAAAGATTAGTTCTGCCTGATTTCCTCTCTGTCTTTTACAGGCTTTCTTGCCTTTCAGCCATATTAGGATGCAGTAAATTATAATGCCATGCATCTAAACTTCTCAGTCACCAAAACTCATAGGCTAAACAAAATAGTATGGGCTACACTTGATGTAATTTGTGATACTCTATTTCTACTGAGGAAAATGAACTAATACATGTACCTTAGATAATTCTCAGGAGATTTTCTTTTTTTTTCAAAATTTTTCTTTTATTATTATTAATCATTCCATTCCTTTACATCTCAAATGTTATCACACTTCCTGGTTACCTCCTCCACCAACTTCCCATTCCATATCCCCCTTCCTAGTTATCCCTGTACCACTACCCTACCCCACATCTGCCCCCCCTCTCTCCCCTTTGTCTGTATGAGAGTACTCCCCCACCCACTTACACTTTCCCTCCCACAACTCCAGCATCCCCTTACTCTGGAGCATCAAACCTCCCCAGTACCAAAGGCCTCCCTCCCTTTGCTGTCTAGCGAGGCCATCCTCTGCTACATATGTATCTGGAGCCATGGATCCTTCCACGTACACTCCTTGGTTGGTGGTTTAGACTCTGGGAGAACTGGGTGGTCAGGCCAGACTATGTTGTTCTTCCAATGGGGTTGCAATAACCCTCCACTCTTTTCTTAAATATTCTGTTTTTTAGCCATGGAGTAAAATATAAATTTAAACATCCATTTTCAGTGTCAACAATACAAGTGTTTACTGAAATTTTCTTCAAGGCAGTGGGGGTATAATCAATGAATAAATCAAAGTCATTTGCCAAACTAACTGCACAGCAGTACCTCTAGTTTTACTCAAATAATTTTAGGTCTCTTTTGACTGACATTATTCTATCTTATAAAAATTCTTGCCTGGATATCCTGATGTTATCTTCTAATATCCTTCAAGTATTTTAATTATTTGAACATTGAAATATGTATTAGAGTTTGCTGCTTTATTACCCATTGTTTTGTTTGATGCCTTAATCCTGCCCCCTGAAAGACTACAGGTTCCTTATAGACATTGTTCTTAGTATAATGGATATGTCAGAACATTATATTGGTTCAATGATAAAATTGTATCTAAAGTTTTTTTGGTTTCTGTTTTGAATAAACACTGCCTAAAGAGACAGTATTACCACAGAAATAATGTTCATAAATTCTTCATGCAGGTCCACTTTACAAGAGTAAGACTAAATTCTTTGAGGCAAAGGGCCCACAGAAACAATAAAACTGATTTATTTCTGGCACTGCCACTCAATATTAAGGATTTATGTATTCATTTGATTTCAATATTCTTTTGCTCACTTGTATCTGTGAGTGCGGATAGCCTAGGGGTAGAGAAAAGAGTGCTGGGTTTCCCTGGAGCTGGAGTTATAGGTGGTTGTAAGCAGCCTAACTTGGGTGCTAAGAACTAAACTCTGGTCCTTGGGAAGACTAGCAAGAAAGTCTAAGTAGTGAGTCGTCTGTCCAGCTCTTGAGTAGAGGACTTAAGAAAAGACAATGCCTTGTAGAATACCTTACCCCTTGTACTTTAGGCTCTCAATGTGAGAAAAGGGGGCACTGGCCATTTTGCTATTTATCTCATGGTATCAGTTAGAAGATAGTATGGGAATTTATATGGTAAAATATATGTTAAAGGTTTTCCTTTCTTGAAGTGTTTGAAGGTAAAGGGGAATGCAAGACAGCTGCTTGTCTTGATAAAAGTCAATATTGCATGTTTTCTGTTTTTATTTTTTAACCACTGCTTATCTAGTGGGCCCTCTTATTTGTCTTCTATGGCTAGTTAAAAACAAAAGAAAATATTAGTCGCAAAATAATGAATGGGGTGTCAATAGAACAGCCAGAACTCAAGTTTGGCATCAAGAGCATGCACGTGTTTCCTACTGGTCAAGTGAAATACCAAAAGTAGCCATGATTGTGTCTTCTGGGTGATATGTTACCCAACAGGGATTGCTAATTGACAAAGGTGTTCTCAGCAGCTGGAGGTACTCTGGAAGTTTATAAAAGGAGGAAACAGAGAAACTTGAAAGAATTCACAATATTTCCCAACACAAGTTTGTTTTGAGTTATATCCCTAACCCAAGAGGATGAAACTTGATGTCCCAGAACAATGCCGCAAAAGCCCAAGTTCTGAAAACTTCTCATGCACCAATGATTTCAATATTTGGGCACTGATGGATAGCCATTCATAGCCAGTGATTCAGTGACAGCTGAGCGCAGGTTGTACCAATAACTTCCCACCTCTGACCAGGCAGAGGAGAAAGAGACGCTGAAAAGACAGGTAAGAAATGCAAGAACAATTTGTATTCCTTGACTTTGGCTAGCTCCTTAATGTGAAGTGAGGCAATACAAGTGACTATTTTCCTTTTTAAATTTAATCTCATCATCATCATTGTGTGTACACACACACAATCTGTGTGTGTGTGTGTGTGTGTGTGTGTGTGTGTGTGTGTAATGTTAGTGTATCTGTATAGGTCTGAGGAGAAGCTCTGGGAATCAGTTCTCTCCTCCCACCAATGACCCAGGTATTGACCTTAAGTCCCCTCAAATTTAAATAGTAAGTGTCTCTATCTTATGTGTCATCTTGCTGGCCTGAATGAATATTTCTAAATAATGTAATACTAGGCTAAACTCCCCTCCCCATTTTTTTACGTAAACCTTTATTTTTGTTGACACAAGGGTTCATTATGCAGCCCAGGCTGACCTCAAATTCATAGAGATAATCCTACCTCCCCTTCCCAAGGGCTTGGACTAAAGGTATGTGCCACCATGCCTGGCCATTTGCTTTATAATAATTTACCATGTTTTAGGCTGGTCCAAGGCATATAAATATCAGAGGACTGCCTTGTCTATCTTCATTGGGAGAGGATGTGCCTAATCCTGTAGCGACTTGATGCCCCAGGAAAGGGGCATGCCTGGGAAGGGGTGAGGGGGCTCCATCTCAGAGGTGGAGGGGAAAGGAGATGGGATAAGAACTCTGTATGGACAGACAAGGGAGGGAGGACAACATTTGGCATGTAAATAAATAAAATAATTTATAATAATGAATAAAATGCACTCTGATTAAAATACAAAAAATAACTTCCCATGCTTATGAGATGCACAGTGATAATTCAATATAATGACCAAAGTAATATAATGAATACTTCCTTCTCTTCCAATGTTAATCATGTCTAAGTATTGGAGACCTCATATTCTTCTTGTTATTTCAATTAATATCTGGGCTTAGTGGTGATATGTACAATTTTACCTACTAAGGAAAGTGGGAAGATTTCAAATACAAGGCCACCTTAGGTTCCATAGCAAATTTGAGGCCATTCTGGGCAACTTAATGCAATCTTGCCTCAAAATAAATTAATGAAAATAGTTAAGGGTTTAGCTAGGCAGTGTATTTTCAGTATGGGCAAACTTCTGCCTGGCTTCAAACCTTAAAAATTCAAGAGATTGTACACATTCATATGCATATGTTTTGTAGACAGTAATTTCTTTTTTTCTGTTGTGAAAAGACAGAACTGATAATCTCATAAGACAGAGTAGGATAGTGGCCAATAGGTTCTGGCATGAGCAGAAAAGGAGTGGAGAAAAAAATTATAGACAGGTTAGGTTGCCCTTTTTAAAAGGTGACAAGGTGAGGAAGTGTTTTCAGATGTTAGAAATGCGGTCTGATGCCGGGGATGTAGCTCGCTCAGTTCACAGAGTGCTTGCTAAGCTTCCAGAAAACTGTATCACTAAAGAAACAAAGCCTGATAGCTGTAATCCCTGCACTTTGGGAGTGGAGACAGGAGGATCAGAAGTTCAAGGTCATGCTTGCCTGATGAATTGGGCTACATGAAGCCCTGATTCAAGAAAAATGGAATATACACTGGTTATAGAAATACTTAGAAAAAAATATGTTATTTGTACCTACCATTGTTTACTGAACTGGATGTCAAGCCAGGATTTTCCTTATTCCCTAGAGGTTATCTAGTTAGAATAAGCAATCTTTCAGAAGATTTACATTTTGTAGACCCCAACCTTTCTTTTATCTTCTTTTGCTTTTTAAAATTATTTTAATTTATTTACATTTCAAGTGTTATTCCCTTACCTGGTTTTCCCCTCTCCTGGAGACCCCCTCTCCTATCCCCCTTCCCCCTGGTTCTATGAGGGTGTTCTCTACCCGCCTACCCACTCCCACCTCTCCATCCTCGATTTCCCTACACTGGGGCATCTATCAAACCTTCATAGAACCAAGGAAGGACCTCTCCCCCCATTGATGCCTGACAAGGCTGTCCTCTGCTGGAGCCGTGTGTACTCTTGTTGGCAGCTTAGTCCCTGGGAGCTCTGGGGGAGCTTGTTGTTGATATTGTTGTTCTTCCTATGGCATTGCAAACCCATTCAGCTCCTTAAGTCCTTTTCCTAACTCCTCCATTGGGGACCCCACACTCAGCGCAATGGTTGGCTGTGAACATCCGACTCTATTTGTAAGGCTCTGGCAGGGCCTCTCAATAGATAGCCATATCAGGCTCCTTTCAGCAAACCTTTCTTAGTATCCTGAGTGAGGTAACCCAATCACAAAAGAACACACACGATATGCACTCACTGATAAGTGGATATTAGCTCGAAAGCTCCAAATACCCAAGAGACCACATGAAGCTCAAGAAGAAGGAAGACCAAAGTGTGGGTGCTGCTGTCCTTCTTAGAAAGGGGATCCCTAGCTTTCTTTCCATAAGGAAACCACAGAATATCAATATGCTTGTTTTTTCCTTAACAATTTGGACACATAGACCTAGTACCCATGGTACTTATTTCACCCAGTACACATCATTGGAATGAGCAGCTCCAGTTGGTTGAAGGATTTAACAATGTATTAAAGAGACTGTCTTGTAATTATCTGTAGTTTTCAAGTAATATTTTTCTGTAAGTTTTAATCACATAGCTTCCTTCATTTCTGAACACAAACGCTCTAAACAAGTGAGTCACTTGGTAACTCACACCGAGGCATTAGCTTGTGTTGTGTAATTACAGGACAGGTGTATCACAGCTCTTAAGCCTGAAAACAACAAAATCCCAATAACACAGGGTCATGGGCACCTGAGAGTACTAGTAAATGATTGGTGCACCTTGCTGATACTGAGAACTGGAAGAATACCAATTTCAGAGCTGAACTTCACTCTATTCATAACTTTTCTTGGGTATTGGTCTTGGTGCTATTTTCATAGTAGCTCTGAGTGAAGGCAGCAAAATATAGGAAATGGCTCCAATGGGCTTTTATATACAGCATTAGCCTAGCTCACTTCAGCAGACTCCAGAGAAGGATGTGCTGACATTAGCAGTGAGATATTAGCAGGTATTAAGGTGTTATCTACTCGCTCTAGTGGTTACATACTGTGTTTTAAGGGTAGACAGAGAGGAGAAGGGTAGAAAAGGGAAGCCTATCTAGAAGGGGAAAATAGTCCAGAACAAAGACTGGGTGAAGCAAGACTCAGTAGAAGAAGGAGAAGAAGTAAATAAGAGGGGAGAATGTTAAGAGGCAGGAAAGACGTCATAGAATAATCAGGAAATGATGAAAAGGGAAGAAGACATGTTCACACACCAAGTACAACAATTTGGGATTAAGACCAGTTTTGTCACCAGAACTAAATGTCAGTCCAACATTTTTCAAGGTTTGTGGTTTTAGACAGTTCTTTCACATCTCTGTGGCTGTTTTCTTCATCTGTAAAAACAGGAATAATGCTAGTACTTATTACGGAGGTGAGCTGTTCTGATAATTGAAGATACCACTTATGGAGGGTATGGTGCATGGTAGGTGTTGAAAAGAAAGGCTCCTATTAACGTGGTGGTTATTGTTATTGTTGTTATTGATAATCTCATTGTTACTGTTAGGAGAAATGTTTGACTGTGATAAAGCCCAAACAATTCAATTCCCATAACCTTCATTAAGATCAGAATACATATTAATGAAAAATGCCTCAGATAGCCTTGTGGGGGATCAATTTTAGCAAAAATAGGTCTGGATGTTGGTACCATGGCAAGCAAGAAATAAAATCCCATTATATTACTCATGCATTCACATTCTGTCGCATGTCACTTTCACATGAAAGAGCTTCAGTCAAGTGAGAAAAATTAAAGCTATACCTTTTCACATGATTGGATAGGTTGGTAGCACTTTCTTTTTTAGTGCTTTAGAATATGTAGTGATATTGTTTAACCCTAATCATCAGATAGAAAGAGATTGAAAACAATTGTACATGAGCACAGTGTTAGCAACTCATATTTACTGATTTAATTTCATCTCTTCCTATTAATCTAGTAATAAACAGATTGCAAGTAGGCTCCATAGTGAAATTTTCATGTCTGTTTTTCATGTAGAACACAAGAGCAGCATTTTCTGTAGATCATATGAATGATTGTCTTTGGTGGGAAAGCAAAAGCTTCAGCTTCTTTCTGAAGGGTATTGACTTTAAAGGACACTGAACATATTTCTGACAAAATAAACTGCCATTTATATAAGCCAGCAACAAGCATCCCTTACACTATTTATTTATTTATTTATTTATTTATTTATACTTGGTTTTTCAAGACAGGGTTTTTCTATTTAGCCCTGGCAATCCTGGAACTCACCCTGTAGACCAGGTTGGCCTCAAACTCAGAAATCTGCCTGCTTCTGCCTACCAAGTGCTGGGATTAAAGGCGTGCATCACCACTGCCCAGCTCACAGCAACACTTTTAAAAGGAGAAATATCCATGGTCCTGGGCTGTAGGCTATTTCCTTGCTTTAGTGTCCCATTATAATAGTAACAAATAACCAAGCCAAGGTAAAATAGTCACTAGTACTACCAACTTAAGGAGTGAGTTTAGTGACTATTAATTTTCAGTTTCAGTGTGAATGAAAGAGTGAATATTACTGGAAAATAAAGGACTTTTCTATTCCAACAGAAAAAAAAACTTCTTTTTAGTTTATGTATTAGTAGTACCCTCAAAGTTGAATCATCTTTACTGTCCAGTTAATTCAAATATGTTTGGTTAAAGAGAGTCAGGAAAAATGTGCATTGGGTCTTATGGTTATCTACACATCTATGTGTTCCTTAGGTACCAAACCCTGTGTGCTTGTAATATTTTAGAGAAAAGTGTACTAGAATCTCGGCTAGAGCTACTGAGATCTAGCTCTTCTGAAGCCCTCAGCCCTTACATGCCTCAGTTGAATCCAGCCTTCTCTCAATGGGCTCCTGCACATTCACAAAGTGAGATACACATGGTGGAGAAGTGCAGATGCAGCCTAAGCTAGCTACACCTTCAAAGATTACATACGGAGAAGTATCTTAAGTCTTACTGAGAAAGAAGCTAAATAGAATTTCATTCATGCATAATATTCTATTTGGTATGGAAAATCAAGTGATGCTTGATTATTTCAAGGTATCATTAACATTAATAGAATAGCAAACTCTATGCCTCAGGGATGCCCCCAATAAACTTTGAAGATGTTGTTGCCCATAAGTTTCTTATCAAAGTAGAACACAACGTAATTTTGATCTGAACCTCCAGTTCTAGAGGGATCAGATGTCTATAAACACCATAGGTACCTGCATGCCCCTGTACATACATCTCTGCATATTTAAGATATAGTTGATACAATTAAAAATGAAAGATAAATATTCCATGTCTATATGTTCACTCAGTTTCCAGCAAGAAAATAGTTAAAATGGAGCTTTACTTGCTGGTAACTTATTTCTAAATAAATCTTCCTATTGCTGACAATAATGCTTTTTAAAGAGCTAATCATATTCTGGTCTGTGGATGTATGTGTCAAGGAAGAGATGCTCCTTTCTCCTTCATTGAAAGTTGACCACCACACAACCCAGTGAATGGAAGTGAGGGAAGTCTCCACTTTCTATTTAGACTTCTTTTTCACAGCTAAAGCAGATCTTGTCATTCCTAATGCACTTATCACTTCAGTATTTGCAGTTGGGGCATTAAGTGTAGGCTTTCATTGCAACAGCCCATGTTCCATGTCCATTCATTCTTTCCCCAACCTTATTTCTCATTACTCCAGCCATCAGCATATTATTGTTAAGAGTTCCCACACCTGCTCATTCATATTCCTGTGAACCTATGAAGGAGTTTGTATGTTTCTCTGTCTTGTTTGTTCACTTATTTTCTATACTTAACACGTATTTTCTCTGTGTGTCTCTGTCTCTCTTTCTATCTCAGTGGTGTGTGTGTGTGTGTGTGTGTGTGTGAGAGAGAGAGAGAGAGAGAGAGAGAGAGAGAGAGACTATGCACATATGGAAGTTGGAAGACTGCTTTCAAGAGTATGTTCTCTCCTTACTAGCAGGTAGGTCCTGAGGATTGAATTTAGGGCATCAGGTTTGGTGAAAATCACCTCTGCCCTCTAAGCCATTTCACCAGTACTAGAGTACTAGAGTACTAGTATCTAGTTTCCCTCTAATTTTCAAATATACAATTCACAAAGGAGATAAAATATTCCCCTAACATTACTTGGTGTTTCGAAAGTGAATTATTTTTAAAAATATCTTTGTGTGTGTGTGTGTGTGTGTGTGTGTGTGTGTGTGTGTACACGAATGCTTGTCTGAATTTAGAGCTTGTATGTGCAGGTGATCTAGGAGGTGAGAATAAAGCATCAGATCTTCTGGTTTTAAGTAGTTGTATGAATTGTCTAACGCAAGGGCTGAGAACTGAACCTGAGTTATCTGCATGAACAACATGTCCTTTTGACCACTGAACTAGTCCTGGAAAGTGAATTCTTAACACTAGATTTTCTTTCTTTTGCTTTGATGGTAAAATCATTAAATGGCCTACCTGAGTCACATTTTTGCTTGTTTTGAAATAGAGTGTTCCATAAGCCAGACAGGTCTTGAACTCATTATGAAGCTAAAGGTGACATTAAGCTCCTTCTCCTCTTGCTTTGATCTCCTGAGGCCTAGGATTACAGGCCTACACTGCCTCACATAGCTCTGAGTCAAATGGTATACACTGCTATATACCGTACTGGGCTCTGGAGCACAAGGACGCTTCACATCTTCTGCGTGCACTCAAATGCTTAATAGTTTACAGAACTATAGACAAATGATTTCACACAATTTCCAAAGAATGTGGGCTAGCATGGGAATAGAGTAGAGAAGCATCTAACTCGGGTCTGTTGTAATACAGAAGGGAGCTCTGTGGAAAGATGACAGCTAAGCACGGGTGTAAAGGGTGACTGAGTAGTTGTTAACCAAATAAGGAGGAGATGGGAATTTCCAGAAGAAAAAAAAATAACATGAGTAAAGGCACATAGGTGAGAAACACTATGTACAGAATTGGACACCCAAGCTTAAGAGTTAGTGACAAAGAATGGCAAGAAATGATGTCATTGCAAGTGGCTAGGCAGCCGGATCGTGAAGTGCCCTACCTAGGAATGGGCTGAATGTTTCCTTCCCACAAACCACAGCATGTACATTCACTAAAGTACCCTTTATCATAAGGTGTGTGCCTCAGTTGCTCTAACCTCAATAGTGACTGAAACCTCCCTACTGTGTAATGTTGACTAGTCCACACATATAGTTTTCCCTACACTGTGCCTGCTACTAGAATTTTTTTCTCCTTCTACTTCCTTATTTACCAGTTGTTTACACGGGCTCATGGTGGGTTACTTTTCTTCCTATGAGACTTTGGATAGTTTGCTGAACACTGTTTGGTTTGCTTTTCAGTTCTTTTATAAATCCTTTCATACTACCTTTTCTTCTATGAATAAAATAGGCTAATGTTCGTACCCTTTAGGTCATTCCAGTAGTCTAGAATACTACTAAGTATTTGAGTGTTTTCTCTCTCTCTCTCTCTCTCTCTCTCTCTCTCTCTCTCTCTCTCCCTTCTCCTCTCTCTCTCTCTCCCTTCTTCTCTCTCCCCCTTCTCTCTCTCTCTCTCTCTCTCTCTCTCTCTCTCTCACTTATGTGTATGTGTGATGTAACTGTGTGTGCATATAAAGTCCCAAACAAGCCTGTGTGATATTCACCACCAAGGTCAAGGCAAAACATTGATACTTTTGGGTTACAACCTCTCCACAGCCCTCTTTGCTTTGCTTTATCTGCTTCAACTCCGGAGGGCATGTTTCTATTGCAAATGGAAAAATCCTTGTCAGCCAGTGGGGAACAAAGGGACTATACATAGATGAAAACTTGGCTCTCCGCTGGTTCCTTTGTTTGCATGAATTTATACGATTTGGTAGAACGGCCACTATCTCTAGCATGGGCAGATTGAGTGTAGATTCTTTGAATTTTTGATGAAAAGGTGCTGCACTGGTGATCAGAATTACCATCTTTCCCCTGTGGCTAAACTGGCTTGTTTCCTTACAGTTTACTTTCTAGGCCTCACCTTTCTCGCAGAGTCAAGTCCTTTGTTAAGGTTCGAATTTCCCATAAACCTGCTCAATAATTTGTTTGTGTTTGGTTTCTTTGAAATACTACACAAAGCAATCCTTGTAAAAGGCAAAACCATTCTGAAGGCTGAGAAAGGAGCCCGGGACATAGATTCAAAGTCGCACTTTTCAGGTAGAGGCAGCTGCGTAATCTTATCTTAACTGGCTACATTTCAAGGTGCCCGATTCAGGGGCTCTCCCCTCTGGGAGCAGCAGCCCCGGATGATGAAGTGCTTTCTAGTGAGGGGCAAAACTTTTGGAAGTCAGACGGCCCAGAACAGTCTGGTCTGTTCACAAAAATCATAGCAAACAAAAATGAGCCCAGTGGATTGAGTCTCTCCTACCTCCAGCAACAGGAGAGATCAGCACTTGGCCCCAGGACAGAGACCTGACTGAGAAATGAGGTTTGGGAGAAGCCGGGAATCCAGGAAAAGGAGGCAGGATTGCTAAGGCACCTGCACAACTCTGAGTCAAAAGTTGTCAGTCTTCTTTGGCTCTGGCTGCGCAGCTCAATTGCTCACAGCCCTGCCCTTTCCTAGGGCTGGGGCAAGGAATTGCTACATGCAGGATTACCTGGGGGAAAAACCAGAGGCTCACTTTGGTCCCTTCCGGTAATTGAAAGGACTGGGCGTCAGAGAGGGGGAGGAGAGAGCTTCCCTCCATAAATGGTCCCACCCCTGGGCAAGGTGGATCACTTTGGCAGGTAGCAACCGGGGAGTGTGCACCTGCCACCAGGCAAGCTCAGCCAGACTGTGAGAAGAACCAGAGGAGGCGAGGCTCGCCACGGGAGCGAGTGAACCATGGACAGATTGAAGTGCCCGAGCTTCTTCAAGTGCAGACAGAAGGAGGTAGGGATCGGGAAGCTTCTGGTGGTGTAAGGGGGTCAGAAAGGGAAAACAAGAAAGGAGAGTGAGTCTCAGTTTTTTTCTTTCTTTCTGTAGCTGTTCCTTATTTTACATATTTCTTTCTATTCAACTCTTTCAAGTATGCCTGATATGTTCCCACAAAGTCGCCGTGAAAAACAACTTTACTGCTGGTAGTTAGGAAACTTAGGAGCACCTCAATCTGTACCTTGAGAACACCCAGAGAACGCTGTTCTTTGTCGTTCTCTATACTGTGTTCATATGGTGCAGGGAAATGCAAAAAATGTACTGTCCTTATCTGACCCTCGGAGCATTCCATAGCCCAGGAGTTTTCAGGTTGGGAAAGAACCCCTTCACAAGTGGGGGAGGAGAAAGAGAGAGAGAGAGAGAGAGAGAGAGAGAGAGAGAGAGAGAGAGAGTTGCGAGAGTTGCTCCACCTGGTGGGACAGGAAAATTTGTCTCTGCTACTATTCAGTGTACGGATTGTGTGCTCTAAACGGTGTATAAACTGATTTTTATTTAATTAGAAGCTAGATCTGATACTTCTTAATGACCTTCTATAATCTCCGGAATGTTGACTCTTCCTAATTTATACTCAAAACTTTGTATTTGACACTCAACTTGTCTACTTTCATTTGCCTTCATGTTTGTAACATTAAACGGGATGATCTTAGCTGAGGAGACAGTGAAAATATCTACTTACAGATTTTTTAATTTAAAGAAGGAAAGTCTATGTAAAATTACCTACCTTCAGAACTCATCTTAGTGTTATCTATCAGTGAACTACTCTGAATGCTCTCAATCTGATCTTAGAGGCTAAGCAGGGTTGGGCCTGGTTAGTACTTAGAAGGGAGAACTCTATTGATTTTGAAAAGAAGTCCCTGTGAGTTTTTTACCCTCCCTTTCTATCACTCTGTGTACTTTTGAAATTATGCGGCTGTGAAATGTGTAACAGAAAAGGAAGATGTTGATGATATTTTCCTTGTTTAGAAAGTGACAGCTTCATCTGAGAACTTCCATGTTGGTGAAAATGATGAAAATCAGGAACGTGGTAACTGGTCCAAAAAATCAGATTATCTTCTTTCCATGGTTGGCTATGCAGTGGGATTGGGCAATGTGTGGAGATTCCCATATCTGACTTACACCAATGGCGGAGGTAGGCCTTTCCTTCTGTTCTTTTTCTTCTAGTGGTATGTTATATAACTTCTTTATATATACTATAGCATATATAAGTATATATTGTTAAAATATCACACATATATAATGAAGTGTGAGGAGCTAAAGAGAGGTATATGATTCTCTGAGTTAGTAAAGAGGATGAAAAACAGGCAAAACATGTATTAGTGAACCATGAGCTACGAGCTCAACCTCCGAAACTGCTTCAGAAAACTCTCAGATATAAACTTGATAAAAGTATTACATGCAGTACTTCTGAGTTAATTTGAGATACCATATAATCTTCAATTAGGACTTTAAAAGCTCAAGTAAGTTGTTTGCCTAGCTAGAGGATGTTATTTTAATAATTAAGTAGGAACAGATTATGGTTTCAAATTAAGATGTTTAAGTTGCAATATTCAGTTACATGTATTTCAAATTTCATTGACCATAGGATAAAAATACAGTAAAATAGAATTTAATTCAAGATTATATGTTTTTGTTGCAAAGATAATGCTTTTTATACTTTGTAGATTGTTAAAGTAGGCTCAATAAGAATATGAAAATAAACAAGGCGACCCGTAGAGCAAAGGAAAATGAATTGCACAATATTCTAGTAATGTGGAAATAGCTTTTCAGTTACACCACTTTAACTTACTTGTGCTTACTGGTTCTGTTAGAAGTGTTGAGGTGACATATGCCTGGATTTCATAATTGGATACCATTGAAATTTTGCCAGTATAATTATTTTTCTCTTGGCACAATAGGATTTTGTGTGGTGGTGTTTCAACCACATTTCTTGTTAATTGAGTGTATTAAAAGTTACACTTGCCCTCGGAGACTCAAGAAAGGATCTCTGTTTATTAAACACTTTGAGTGTGGGCAGCTTAAGTTCTCTCATCTAGGACTTAGGTCATCCAGTAGTGGTTTTGATGTAAGTATTAGCTGGAAAATGAGTCAATAATCATGATCATTTTGGTGTCTATGTCCTAAGGCTCCTTTGAGCTTCTTACAACTGTGTTTACAATAAGATATGCCCTGTGACTTGACATCATACATTCACCTAATAATCACCACAACTTTCTAGGAAGTGAATCAAACGTATTTTAATAGAGTATTTTAAAATATAATGCAAGTGAAATCATTTTATTTTTCATATGCTATTGCCTTCTTTCTCCTGTTTCCTCTAAAAGTTAATATGACACATTAAAGATCACATTATTTGGGTAATAGATAAGCTACATTTTCTAAATGCTTAAAAAATTCATGAGTAGCAAGGAAATAATTTGCAAAAGTTGTAACAACGAATGAAGTGTACATAACCCAAAAGCATGTCTCCATTCATTGAGCTCCTTCTTGTTTTTATTAATGGTTGCCAAGACTTCTAGTTTGTTTGGTTAGGACATTTAACATTATGTCTGTGTTTCAGTTAACAGTCTGGTAAGCATTCTAATGAGCAATATCATACCCCAAATATGGTGGAAAAGGTAAAACAAAAGGTTTAAAAGGGGAATGGTATGGATGTTCTTATGTGGGAGATTGGTTCTTGTGTTATTGGAAGTTAACAGTCTCAAAAAGGTCAGAGTCTTCATTAAAAGGCAATACACTTCTTATTAACACTGACTAAAGAGACTTGTTATTATTAAGAAAATTATGGCTGGGCGGTGGTGGGGCACGCCTGTAATCCCAGCACTCTGGGAGGCAGAGGCAGGTGTATTTCTGAGTTTGAGGCCAGCCTGGTCTACAGAGTGAGTTCCAGGATATCCAGGGCTATACAGAGAAACCCTGTCTCGTAAAACAAACAAACAAACAAAAAAAACAAAAATAATAAAATTATGAACTTAATTGCGGCAATTTGTATTCTCAATCCTACATATGATTTACATCCTACATTTAAAAAGTAGTTTATGTATTGTTAAGAAAGAAAGAAAGAAAGAAAGAAAGAAAGAAAGAAAGATGGAGAACTAACACTGAAAACATGGCATATGCTTGTAGTGTTGTCACTGTAAATGATTAAATTTGATTAGTAACTGCTAAAGGCCCAGCATTGGAACTCTTAACAGAAACTGATGAGTTGGAATTGCTTTTTGGCTTATAAGAATGAAATGCTCACAGGTTAGCAAAATTTCCCTAGTTCAAAAAATATTAGATGATAGAGCCACCATTTTAAATTATATTTATCTAGCTCTACAATCTCTGATCTCTCAGCTCTACTGGTTGACTTTTTATATACTTTTGATTTAATAATCATAATAACCTTTCAGGGTAACGTTTCTGTTCCAATTTGATTACTGAGAAACTCAAAGTCAATACAATTCAGTACTTTCTCACTAAAAGCAATGTATTTTGGACTTCAAACAAGATCACTCACATTCTACTGTATTAGGACACCTTAAAATGTTATGCTACTTGTCAACGTGCCCTTGAGACTTTCAAATGTAATAGTATATTTATCTTTTTGCTTTTCAGGTGCTTTCTTGATACCCTATGCAATTATGCTAGCCTTGGCTGGTTTGCCTTTGTTCTTCCTGGAATGTTCACTGGGACAATTTGCTAGCTTAGGTCCAGTTTCAGTTTGGAGGATTCTGCCACTGTTTCAAGGTTATTTAAGACTTTTTATCATCATGATTGTTGGTTTGCATCAGCGGTTCTTAATCTGTGGGTTATAATTCCTTTTGGGGTGACAGAATGGCCCTTTCTCAGGGGTTGCCTAAAATCATCTGAATATCAGATATCATTTACATTACAACTAATAAAGTAGAAAAATCACAGTTATAAAGTAGCAACAAAAATAACTTTATAGTTTGGGGTCACCACAACATGAGGAACTGTATCAAAGGGTTACAACATTAGGAAGGTTGAGACGTACAGGTCTAGATGCACATATAACAGTTTCCAATTTGTAGAAGAAAGGAGTTTAAAATTATGATACATTTGATCTTATAGAAGCTGAGCACAAAATGTGTAGATGCAGATGTCAATAAGAAGGAGGAAGCTCTATTGGTCAAAAATGATAAGCTATGTAGTTATAATTAAGAGAAATACATTTTCCAGAGAATAATGGCTCATGCCATTAATCCCAACACTCAGTAGGCAGATGCAAGTATATCTCTGAGTTTGATACCAGTCTGGTCTGTAGAGCAACTGCCAGGACAGACAGGGCTACACAAAGAAACCCTTGTCTAGGAAATAATAGATAAAATTTTGAGAAACCTAACCTATAGATTTATATATTGGAGAATCTAAAAATAAAGAATCACAGTGTGGTAACTATAGTTGATGACAATATATTATATTCATATACTGTAATCTCATAAGCACACACAATAGGCAGCAAGTATTCTGACTATTAAAATGATAGTCACTTGAGGTAATGTGCTAGTTAATTTGAAGACTAATTCATTCCAAAATATGTGTACAATTCAAACATCATATAGTACATGAAAAATACAATTTTCTCTTTCAATTAAAAAATACAAAAAAGACATGGTAAATGGAAGATGGCATTGCTTCTTTTGTATATATTGTGCACATGCACATTTACGTATTTGTGTGCTTGCATGTAGAGAGTGAAGATCAAGGTCATATATTTTTCTTAATTATTTGACATGGTCTCTCATTGAACATGGAGCTCATTGTTTGGCTAGATGGGATAGGCAGGAAGTACTGGGAAGGCCCTGTCTCTGCCTCCTCGATGGTAGGATTTTAGGCATACTCTATTGCAACAAGCTTTTAAAAGAAGAAAAAACATAGATGCTGAAAATCACACTCTGGAACATAACTCCTCTATAGCTTTAGCAAACACTTTACCCATAGGGCCACCTCCCAAGTCTTCAAGTGTTAACTTTTCTTCTTACCTGGATGCACATAAAGGAAGGGTTAGGACAGATACTAAAAGATAGTTATTAGAGTGTAAGTTTTTGGTAATTTTACATTTTGAATAGTTTTATCACACCATCCTGTTGTGCATTAACTTCAAGGCTCTGGCTTTAAAATTTATGTGACTTTTATTTTATTTTATTTTATTTTATTTTATTTTATTTTATTTTATTTTATTTTATGTACAATGAGTTTGTATATACTCACATGTGCGAGTGTTTGTAGAAGTCAGAAAGGGCCATCGGATCCTATGGAAGTTGGAGTTTGAGGAAGTTGTGAGCCACCCAATATGGGTGCTGAGCTCTGGTCTTTTTGAAGAGCAGCAAGTGTTCTTATTCATGGAGCTATCACTCCTATCACAAGGCTTTGGCTATAGTAAACTTTTTCACCATCTGAAAAGGATTCTCCAAAAGCCAAGCATAAAAATGATTTTGCCCTTGGGAAGAAAAAGTTGCATAGATGGCTCAAGTAGTTAGGAGCACTCACTACTCTTCCAGAGGACCCAAGTTTGGATACCAGCACCAATGCTGGATGCTTCTGGCTCTTCCTGTAACTCCAGCTCCAGGGGATCCAGTGTGTCTGTACTCTGCAGGCACCTGCTCTCATATGTGCATACTCACAGGTGTGTGCACACACAAATACAACTAAAAATAATAAAGGTAAATTCTCCTCAAGTTTTGAAGAAATGTAATTAGAGGGTAACACCCCTCCATCCAAGATATACTGTTTCTGAATTATAACATAGAGTTATGTGGGGGGGAAAAGTCTTTTTATTTATTATAGCCTTTGTGGATATTTTGTGGAAATTGTGCTCAACTCTCTTTTTATGGAGCAGTAAAACAAATTTCACGTTTTTAATGGTTTTGTTTTCCAGGTGTGGGAATCACGATGGTCCTGATATCCATTTTTGTGACAATCTATTATAATGTCATAATTGCCTACAGTCTTTATTACTTGTTTGCTTCTTTTCAAAGTGTACTGCCATGGGCTAATTGTTCTTCTTGGGCAGATGAAAACTGTAGCAGAAAACCAATAGGTAAATTTCATTGGCTTAACTTTTAAAATATTGCTAACCTTAAAATTCTGGTATATTCTAAAATTAAGTTTAAATGATTAAATCATTTTCTAATCAAATTCAGTATGATTTTATGAAAGGCAAGGCCACAACTAGAAGTACCTCTTCCAAGCCTAAATTCTAAACAGGGTATAGCAAAAAATGGGGGAGTAGAATTTTTTTAAAGTGCTATCTTCAATAGTAGTAAATTGTAACAGTAAAGTGTGGGTGCTGTCAATATCAGATAAAGTAATATTAATACTGGAGGATATTACTCTTTGAATTATACATACCAATCAGAGGGTAAACCTTTTAAGCTTTAATGCTTTTGAAGGATTTAAAGGAATCAGCAAATGTATAAAGGTTCACTGAAGGTTCTGTTAAGGACTAAATCTTAACTGAAATAACTGTTATTGTATAGCAGTTATTACTATAAGTATGACCACAGTTTAAATGAGTAGCTAGTATTACCAGCTTGGTAGTAGAAAAGATTTGATGTATTGAGTGTAACATCCTTTGTTTTGTTTGTAATTTTTTATACTACCTTGACCAAATAATGATTTCAATAGGAACTTAAGTATTTTCCTTTAAAATCTTTTTCTCCAAGAAAAGTATTGCACATCTATCTATCTATCTATCTATCTATCTATCTATCTATATCATTTATTTATTTATATATGTATATATCATTTTTTAGTAACTGGCTGTAATGTGAGCACAGGAGCAGGAGAGATGTTTATGAATATAAGCTGGGTAAATAACAACAACTTCACCTGCTTGAATGGTAGTGAAGTTTTTCGGCCAGGACAACTTCCCAGTGAACAATATTGGGAGTAAGTATTGATTAACTTCTTAATACAGATGCTATTGAAAGATTTTTATGAAATATAATGACAAATTTGTCAGTTCTTTCCCCCCATTTTATTCTATAGTTTTAACACAGGTATATATTACAAGTTGAACATATTTCTGTTTAACAATATACCTCCCCCAAATTTTAACTCAAATAAATAGAATTCGGGAGAACTGTAACAGATAAATACTTCATTTGATTCAAATGGTTACCTCTTCCTGGTGAGTTTTAAATTACCTGAATGTTAGCTCACTGTTTACACTGTACCTTTTACAAGTTAGTTGTCCAGTGCACGTAACACTGTAAGAAATGGCTTACTAATAATTAGCAGTTAAAGGTTAATGTTAGGGAATTATAAACCTTATGAGAGTCCTCAGCCCATAATGGTGCCTGCTGCCAGGCCAAATATTCTAAGTTTGATACCTGGAACCCACAATGGTAGAAGGAGAGAACTGACTCCTAAAAGTTGTCCTCTAATTACAACCCATGTGCAGTGGAATGTGCATCCACACTCGTACACGCAAAACAGAAAATTTTAATATAATAAGAAAATTCTAATGATAAACAATTAAGGTCTAGAGAGATGACTCAGAGGTTAAGAGCATTCATTGTTTTTGCAGAGGACCAGATCTAGGTTCTCAGCAGTCACATGGTGGTTCAAACTCTATAACTCCAGTGCCCCTGGACCCAATGCCCTATCTTACAGAGAGGGGGCAAGGAGAGAGAGGGGGGCAAGGAGACAGAGGGGAAGAGGAATAGAGGGAGAGAGGGAGAGAGAGGGGGAGGGAGGTGGGGAGAGAGAGAGAGAGAGAGAGAGAGAGAGAGAGAGAGAGAGAGAGAGAGAGAAATGAGTATAGGTGCCTACAAAGGTTAGAGGAATCTGTTCTCCCTGGAGCCAGACTTACAGGTAGTTGTAAGACACCTGATGGGAGCACTAAGAACCAAATTCAAGGCCTCTGGAAGATTAGAATATACTCTTAACTTTGAACTATCTCTCTAACTTCAGGCCTAGTATTATAGATCAATACATGTTACTGTGGGAAATGGTGGAATTTTACAGAAAATCATTAATGATATGAAGAATAAAACCATTTCAATTTGATCATATGTATTAATTTGAATAAGTAAATACATAATACAATGTTGAAAGTCTTATTAATGAATTTATTTTGAGAAAATCCCACATTGAGTCACAGGAAGCTACCAGATAAAAAGTTAATTTCTTTGCATAGAGGAGATTAACATGTTGGAAAGAAACATGACCAACGCTTTATTTCAGTTATTCGAAATTTGGACTGCCTTCGAGTAACTTTGAAGTTCAAAACCTGACTTTTGAAAGAATAATATTGATCCTTTCATACAACATTGTCTATTGATAAAAGGTTTACGAGACTAAGATACAACACTCTGAAGGTTCCCTTTGGATGCAACACATTACAAAGCCCATTTTTAAAAACAAAGACAATTGATTCTGTGCTTATCAAAGGTCTTATGTATTTCAGTAAAGTGGCACTTCAGAGGTCAAGTGGAATGGATGAAACTGGAGTAATTGTGTGGTATTTAGCACTTTGCCTTCTTCTAGCTTGGCTCATAGTTGGAGCGGCACTGTTTAAAGGAATCAAATCCTCTGGCAAGGTAAGGGTGAAGTCACTTAAGGATGCAGTTGCTATCCAACTTCGTTGTAGTTCCAATAATATGATAAATGGATTTTTGTATAATATGGGCATTCAAACCCTTAAAAAGGGAACATTTAAATCTTTGAAAGTCTTTCTGCAATAAGACATTGTAGTTTTAAGCATATACACAGGGTCATCGGTATTGTTAAAAACAAAGCCAGAATTAATTGTAAACATTGGGCATTTGCTTAAAACTCAGAGCCTACTAGTTTGAGAGTATGGTTTTAAATTTCTGTTGTTCAATAAGCAGCTTGAATGATGTGATCTTTGGTGTAGAATGCTTTCTAGGATAATAGCATTATGGGAAGACATAGAAAATATGTAATCATTCCTTTGAACTAGTCTTTCCCAATGGAGTAAGAATCTTCTCTGTCTTTGAAGGATCCTCTTCTGAAAGAGTCTCCTTTCCTCTTTATGTTTAAAAAAGTTAGAAAGCCTAGCTGAAACTAAAATATACAACAGAAAATTGTAATTTCACATGTTTTTAACTGACTGTAGTGATGTTACCTCAAAGTTCAAAGGCAGCAATAATTGTAGACACTTAGTTTTGTCCTCTTGCATTCTGAATAATGTGAATGCAATAACATATATGCTTTCTTTGAAAAAGACTGCAGATATTTCAAATCCCATGGAACTTTCCTATATGCTCTATTTGTACATTTTTGAACCCTTGGTTCCTTTATGATGCAATAAGTTCTCTTACAAAAGTCTGTTAAAAGCAATTTAATCAGGCAATTGATATTTATTAGGGTTTTTTTGGTGACTATTTAAATCATCTCCTTGGACATATTAACAAACATAGGATATCTGTGGATCAAAGAAATTACATGTTATTGTACAACCAGCCCCAAGAGCAATTTGTTCATTTGCACAGGAGTACTGTGCTATGTGTATATATCAACCTCCCTTAAGAGAGGTAGCTTTTAAGTAGCAAGTGTTCAGCATTCTCTGTATTCACTATAGGGAAGGTTTGATGAGATCTGGAAATGGACTAAGAGGTATTTTCCTTTAACTTAGGGAACTGAATATAGTAATATTGTTAGTTTTACGTTCCATCCCAGTGCAAACGTTTAGTGAGAGGAGATATTCAGTCCCCTCAAACATTTTTAAGGATCCTCTTATTATTCCATCTGATCCCAAGTTGCTTAATATACTGATTGTTTACAGCAAGAACCTTAGAAAAAGTGCTCTCAACATCACAGCATTTAAGAAATGGATCCATTTTTGGAGTGGTAAGAACAGAGAAAGGAAATTATGCTAAGTTGTATCAATATCATTAGACTTACCTATGTTTTGAAACCTGGAGCAAATTATTTTACTAATAGCAACTGGCTACTAATTTTGCTCATAGAAAATTATATGGCATAATTTTAAAGTGACATTAACTTTTAGTTGTTCTATTTGGTAGGTGGTATATTTTACAGCTCTTTTCCCATATGTGGTCCTACTCATTCTGTTAATACGAGGTGCAACTTTGGAGGGTGCATCAAAAGGCATTTCATATTACATTGGAGCGCAGTCCAATTTTACAAAGCTCAGAGAAGCTGAGGTAAGACGTAATTTGGATTTTAAATTATCTGAGAAGTTAAAACTTAAAACCTTATGAAGGCTTTAGAAAAAGCCTGTATATATATATATATATATATATATATATATATATATATATATATATCCGTATCTACCTATATATACATATTACTATATATTACTATAATGTCTTACAAAAAGCACATGCAGTTAAATGGTTAGGGTTTCTACCCACTAGAACTTCTGATTAATGGCACTAATACTCTTCATTGAAAGTATGATCAAGTTTAGTAATAGTCTTTTTTATTAGATATTTTCTTTATTTACATTTCAAATTCTATCCCCTTTCCTTGTTTCCCCTCTGAAAACCCCCTATCCCATACCCTCTCCCCCTGCTCACCAATCCACCCACTCCTGCTTCCCTGTCCTGGCATTCCCCTACCCTGGGGCATCAAGCCTTCTCAGGACCAAGGGCCTCTCCTCCCATTGATGTCCAACAAGACCATCCTTTGCTACATATGCATCTGGAGCCATGGGTCCCTCCACATGTACTCTTTGGTTGGTGGTTTTGTCCCTGGGAGCTCTGGGGTTACTGGTTATTTCATATTATTGTTCTTCCTATGGGACTGCAAACCCCTTCTGCTCCTTGGGTCCTTTCTCTAGCTCCTCCATTGGGGACCCTGTTGTATTAATGTAACTTATTCTATTTGACCTACAGTTTTAGACACTTACTATTTTAAATAAAAGAATATTTCATACCCTAATACCTATAATTTAAAGCTAGAATTATGGGACTTATTGGACAAATTTTTAGTTGCTTTAAAGAATACCAGAGAAAGTTTGATGGTCTAATATATATAAGTTACCTTGCAAAGTTAATATATTAACAGTAAAATCAATTTTTGCTCAATGGATTATAGAGTTAGCACACAAACTTTACATGGACTAAGTAATCCATAAATAAAACTGCTACTTCTATTAGAAACAGAAACACCTGTTTTAAATATAAGTTGTAAAAACCTTCCCCTGTAAATATTCTTTTGTAAGTTGGGAACACACACACAGCATGGTGCACATAGGGAACTCAGGGGGCAATATTTGAGAGTCAGATCTCTCCTTCCATTATGTTGTCTCCATGGACCTTGGGTCATCAGGGTTAGCAGCAAATGTTTTTATTCACAGAGTTGTGTTTTTGGTCTTGAACAACTCTCTTCTAAGTTTAGTCTATTCCAAGACAATGGCTGCATATCATGGCCACATAAAATGTTTTATAGCTTTAATTGTGCAGGGCATTAACAGTAAGCTTACACAGCTATCATGCTTCTGTTGATAGAGCCAAGGAGGCTTACATGTTTTTAGTAGTTACATCACTTTCTTAGCACATATTAAGATTAATCTCCTTCTTATATCAAAATTTAGAGAGAGAAAGAAGCTGTGCTAATATTACCTGCCACACTAGTAGTGCTATCCAAAAATCAATAGTTTTAGATTTCTATTGTCACTTCCAGACATTGCAATTTTCTTTTTTAAATATTTACAAATCAAATATTTATTCAATCATTGTAGAATGTTTCTTGTAACCAACCTCAAGTTGATCAGTTTCCATCTTGGAAGTCAATTATATAACTTTTGAAAAAATTAAAAATGTAATTTTCTGAGTTTGGTTACTTTTGCAGTGTCTGATAATTTTCGCTGTCATTAACGTCAGTAGTTCTAATTACGTTAGAACTATGGTATCTTATTTTTATACTCTTGGAGATTAATATACTTTGGTGTGTCCACAGGGCATCTTAATGCATTTCTTAATTAGTCCGTATTTTTTTAACCCTGTTTACTAATCCATTCCCAACTAGAAGACCATTTTTTCTATTAAGTTTTTAAACATGATAAAATAAGATAATATACTGGGGAAATAGAAAACTCATGTAAATGTGGGCTCATGTACAGTTATTTTAACTATTGATGGTTCATAGAGTTGCTTCATACACCCTCCATTTTCCTTAAGCTTCATAACTTTGATCACAGATGAAAATCTCCTTTGATATGTTGAAGTGGCTTTTTATAAGCCTCAGATACCTGGGCTTTATACTCCTTTGAAACTATCTTGAAGTTTTCATATGCACTTTATATTTGTCTCTGTTTCTGTGTCTCTATTATTAAATAAGAGTCAGACCTGCATTTAAAGCTACTTGTGAACCATGCAATTTAGTCCTCCACTCCCCATAGCAAATGACCACATTCCATGTTTTTGGGGTTTACTGATGATGACAATAGTTTTTCTCAGATTAGTATTCTTTCTCAACACTGATCTGACTCATCCACCTCAGCTCCTCTCAAATCACATATTCTTGCATAATGCATCAACTAGAGAGGCCCAGAGACCAACATAAACATGAGCTTCATCTCCTAAGATGGACTACAATGAAAGAAATAAGGGTAGTTAACATGAGTATGTTTTATATATATATATGGAATTATATTGGTCTATGTGTGTCTCTCTGTTTGTATACATCTTCATATCCTCCCATATTTCCATCTCCCTTCATATAGACATGCTATAATCTATCGTGAATAGTGTGTTTTGAAGACCCAGTGATTTTTACTCCCTAGGATATTTGCCTCTAATGAAGTCATATTCAAATAAAAATTATTGTTTTTAAGCATAGTAAACTAAAACAATGTATGATTATTTCTCATAATAACAATTATGGCTACTATGGCACAGCTTTCTAAATATTATTGTTATTGTTCATAACTACCAATGAGTTAAAGATCTTAAACTAAAAAAACAGGATGAATGGTTTGCACGTAAATTTATTCTTTTTAATTCTAATACCAGAATTCTTATTCACATACAGTCATGGCATTCAATCTGCCTTCCACTGATCAGTATGGTGTTAAGAGAATTGAAATATAAATATAAATCAGCTCTGTTATCTAAAATCTACATACATGAAGTTTTCTATTTTGAGTGATAGTATATCCAAAGACAAAGAATTCAGATCGTTGAATATATTAACCTGAATAAATCTGTGACTTAACTGGTGACCTTTAACAGAGAAGGAGGAGAGGCAAATTGGACATTGGCAATGATAAAGGAGTGGAATTGGACAAACAGCACAGAGTCAGGGTGGGCTGTCTAGTAACATCCTTGCTAAGAATTAATGTGGTTTTAATGTCACATTGGTACACAGAATCAATAAAATTCTAATCAAATTCCCAACACAGATATAAAGTGTGGAGAAACTATCATGTCAGATACAAAACTTTGTTACAAAAAGCACTATAGTGCTGCAATGATTAAAAACATGGCTTTAGCATAGGAACAGATATACAGATATATGGTATAGAATAATAATAATAATAATTTTAAAAGTATTTTTATGAAGAAACAAAGCTTTGCATGTAGCAGAGGTAACAACTCACTTCAATCTGGAAAGAATGCATGATCCTATGGATGTCATTGGTGTACTAATTGATGTAATATACCATGTCAATTATCTTTAAAGAATTGAAAATGACACAAAGTGTGTAGCATAAATTATGTCTAACATATATGTAATTACTATGTGAAACATAAATTTCAGGACAATTGAAATTGTTATATTGTAAACAAAACCTTTTCGCTTAGAGAATACAGAACAGCATCTCTATAACCTTGGGCTAAGCTTTGTTTTCAGACACATTTCAGACACAGACAAAGAAACAGAGGCACGCAAAGCTGAATAACCTCAACTCTATTGAGCAGCAATAACAAAAATACTTTGGCTCATTATAAGAACACAAAATAAAGAGGACACAAAAGCAATCCATGGATTTGGAAGGGGAACCTCTTAAGATATACAACACACAAAATCTTAGAATTCAGTTTCAAAATTGAGTTCCTGGATGTGGTGTGATTATGCATAACTTAAATTCCACAAGCTACTTTGTCATCCTGGCATACAGCAACCACATATCATTAAGGATGAGAGAGAGAGAGAGAGAGAGAGAGAGAGAGAGAGAGAGAGAGAGAGAGAGAGAGAGAGAGAGAGAGAGAGAGAAAGAGAGACATCCTAGATTTCAAATAAAGCAAATACTTCAAGAAAATGAACAGAAAAAGTATGGAAAAATGTTAATATTTTTTGTTAAGTAGTGAGGGTAGGGTGTGGTGGCACATGCCTGTAATCCCAGCACTTGGGAGGCAGAGACAGGTGGATTTCTGAGTTCGAGGCCAGCCTGGTCTACAGAGTGAGTTCCAGGACAGCCAGGTCTATACAGAGAAACCCTGTCTCAAAAAAACAAAAACAAAAACAAAAAAAAAAAGGTAGTGAGGGTAATCAAAACTCTTAATTCAAAGTGCCTATATTAAGTCAAATGAAACGTATGGTGGGGGGGGGACTGGGAAAGGGGAAAACCTTTGGAATGCAAACAAAGAATATAGAAAATAAAATTAAAAAAAAAAAGAAAAGCTCTGACCAACTGTTGCCAATGCTATTGAGCAGTGGATCTTAATCTTCCTAATGCTGTGACCCTTTAATACAGTTCTTCATGTTGTGGTGACCCTTCTCTAACCATAAAATTATTTTCTTTGTTACTTTATAGCTGCAACTTTGCCACTGTTATGAATTGTAACAGAAATATCTGATATACAAGTTATCTGATATGTGATCCCCAAAGGGGTAGAAACCCAGTCGGAGAACCACTTGTAGGGAAGAATGGAACCTCTCCCATCTACAGCTATTAAGAGTGCTAACTAGTGCGACGATTCTAGAGAATGATCTGACAAGATTCAGTAAAAGAGAGGATGCATATAACCTTCGATAGTCTGCATCCTTACCTACATGAGCAGGAGATGTGTACAAAAGTGTTCAAAGTTACATCATAGAAAATCATTAAGCAACCTAGTATCAGTCAACAGGAGAAAGAATAAGTTGTAACATTTACAGTGAGGTACAGAGAAGGGGAAATGATTAACATGACATATGTTTAATTTTTAAATTGTGTTTATGTTTTATAGTTTTGCATATGTACATATATATGCATACTGTCTACTCTTATTGATTATCTCCCAACAATCCCTGGCCACTCATTTCTCTTTCAGAATTCTCATCTATGCATGTCTATGCAGCATGACATATTTTTTAATTAAAGCACTTTAACTTGTCCCTAGTCGGTAATTTTTAAATTATAGAAATACAAATTATATCAAATTGAAATTTTGTATGGCTCTATTTGATAACACAATGCTGAACTATGAAGGCCAGTTGGGTTAATTTTCATGCAGCAAGAAAATTCTTCTATGAAGCCTAAACATACAAAACTAAAAATAAAGATTAATAATAGCTAGGCAGTGGTGATACAAACCTTTAATCCCAGCACTAGGGAAGCAGAGGTAGGTGGATCTCTTGAGTCTGAAGTCAGTCTGATCTACAGAGCAAGTTCCAGAACATCCAGAGGACATAGAAAAACCCTGTCTTGAAGAAAACACAAGGAATGGATAAGGAAAACACAGATACCAAAGTCAGAATCAGTTACTCCTGGAGCATGAAAGAAACACATAGAGACAGTAAAAGACTCCTGTCATTGTTTTCTTCACCTTGATGGTTGACATTTAAGCATTCATTTTCTTATGTTATAATACACACTCACATTAACTCATGAGTTCTTTTATATGAATTAGATTTAATTGTTTATGTTTTAAACTTTTAAAAAATGTTCTCTTACAGGTCTGGAAGGATGCTGCCACTCAGATATTTTATTCCCTTTCTGTGGCTTGGGGTGGCTTAGTGGCTCTGTCATCGTACAACAAGTTCAACAACAACTGTTACTCTGATGCCATTATAGTTTGCTTGACAAACTGCCTCACTAGTGTGTTTGCTGGATTTGCTATATTTTCTATTCTGGGACACATGGCTCATATATCTGGACAGGAAGTCTCTCAAGTTGTAAAATCAGGTATACAATTCTGGATAATACCAAATTGGATTAATTAAATATAGCTCACTTATGAAACTCTGGTATATTTTATAGTCATCTATACTTATGATTAGAGTTATTGCATTTTTCAGTTCATTTGACATAATTTATTTTAATATAATAGCTCCTAAAAGATCTGGATAGACAGTAGTAGTTTATAGAACAGTTATTCTGAAGACATAATGTTGGGAACATATTTCAGTTGGTACAGTGCTTGCCTAGTATGCACAATGCCCTGAGTTTTATTTTTAGCATCTCATAAACCACATGTGGTGTTATATGTATGTAAAGTCAGCACTTGGGAAGTAGAGATAGGATTAGAAATTCAAGACTACCCTCGTTTACTGAGATAAATTGGGGCCAGCTGAGGCTGTATAAGACCTTATCTAAAAGAGTGAGAAAACATGTTTCTGTATTTTATTTAATACTTAAAACGAATCACTAAACCTACAATTACCAGATTCAGGTATTATGCTAAGGATATTCTATGCTTTATGAGTGAAACAATTATGACCAAATTTTCCCATACTCAATTAGCAGTATTAGATCTGAACTTTTAAATGTAAACACTAGGAAAAGTCAAGTGACCCAGTACACAATTGTGTACAGCTTTCAAGGAATCTAACAAATTTCTGACCTCAAGGGCAGTAATTAAGGGATGCTTACTGTCCAGCTATAAGATCCATAAAAATGAATTCTAGGATTCTTTAAATATGAACCCCTTGGAAACTTTTATTATATATTTAATACAATATAATAGAAATATTGAAGAATCCCTGTATGAGGAGGGATTTTGGAGATCATTTAGTGTGGATTTCCTCATAATATACTGATACACAGACACATTTTGTCTTGCACAAATGTAAATATTTAGAAAGTGGTAGAGTCTAGTTGAAAAGCTAATGGCATGAACTCTATGTTAGGACTCTGGGAAGGTACAGAAACTGAAAGTACTTAGAACTGAGGGTCACAGAAAAACTGGAACACACACACACTCAGAGAGAGAGAGAGAGAGAGAGAGAGAGAGAGAGAGAGAGAGAGAGAGAGAGAGAGAGAGAATACATTAAAACACTAAAATAATGAAAGGTTTAAAATTCTAAGACAACTTTCCTGAAAAAGAATTTGTATTAGCAGCTTAATTGATGTCACACACTCCCATTAGTGTGACAATTCAATATTTATTATTACTGTGTATGAGAGAGGAAAGAGAGAGAGAGAGAGAGAGAGAGAGAGAGAGAGAGAGAGAGAGAGTGCAAGCATATGCACATCACAATGTTTGTGTGGAGAGCAAAGGAAAACATTCAGGAATCTGCTCTCTCCTTCCACCATGGACTCTGGGGATTGAGCTCAGGTCACCAAGCTTGAGTGGCAAGTCTTTCACCCAGTGAGCCACATCTCTGGCCTCCAGTAAAACAAAGACGCTATGTCATGAATTGCATGGCCAAAACATGATGTGGTTTTAACAGTATATTACTTTGAAAATGTTCAAATGTGTAAATTTTCCTGGCAATTAATTTAAAAATTCCCACACTTTTCTTAGGATTTGACTTGGCATTCATTGCCTATCCTGAAGCTCTCGCTCAACTCCCAGGTGGCCCATTCTGGTCCATATTATTTTTCTTCATGCTTTTAACACTGGGTCTGGATTCTCAGTTTGCTTCTATTGGTAAGTAATAACATTTAGTGTTGAGGAACTGCTATTTTTATTCCTCTTTCCTGTACTTGAAACCATCCTGTTTCATTATCGTGTAATAGCATACCATATCCTTTTAGCTACTATTAACAGAATGAACTTGACAAATTATTTTCATTTAAAAATTAAATACATGAAAGTACAATCTACTTATTTCCTTGATACAGAAAATGCTTTATTCCATCTTCTTCAGATAGATATTTTGGAGGGAGTCATTTTTCAGAATGTTGTATTTGTTTCTTAATTCAGTGTACACTATTCCAAGCTATGTAAAAATGATGACCAATTTTCTCTTCCCTGCCCCCTGAACCTGGACAACATCATTTCTACCTGAGAACTTGATACCTACTTGAGAGTTTTAACAAAACACTAATATATTTCTAATTATTTTTTGTAGAGGCCACCACTATAATCACTAGTGTCCTATTTGGTTCATGTGTGTATGCATGCACATGTGTGATTGTGTTATACATAAGTATATAGGTATATATAATCTTGCCCTTTGATAGCATAATTTTAAATATTTAATATACATTTTAAGTTTCAAGGTATATATGCTATTTTAACAAGACATGGTTCTATTATATCATATAATATCCTATTGACTAGTATTTTGGATCATCTTTTAAAAATCAACACACTGCAGCTGGGGAGCTCTCTTAGTTAGAAAAGTAATTGTTATGTTCTTATCATGACCTTACTATGATCGCCAATACCTTTATAAAGTCTGGGCAAAGTGGTACAGTCCTGTAATCCCAAGGCTGGAGAAGTGAAGTGAGTAATATTGTTTGGGACTCACTGGTTCATCAATAGAGTCCATGTGTGAACTCCAGCTTCAGTAAGAAGCCCTATCTCAGAAAAACAATGTGAAAAGCACTTGAGAAGACTGCCCTCTGCCCACTTACATGTAGCACACACTTGCATATGCGTCCCACATATGTGCTTTCATAAACTCACGCATAGAAATGTAAATTTCACACAATGAATTCATTCTTCTTATGTGTGGTTCTGTCTATACAAATGAAATTTCCTAAAGGTACACAGCTTGAAAATTTGGAAAAAAAAGTTTGAAAATATATTTTTTGTAATTCTTTGAGAATTTTGTGTAACGAACTTAGATCGTATTCAACTAGACTCTTCCCACGTCACCTCCATATCCTTTTTTTTAAAAATCAATTAGCCACTGACTCCAATTTGCCCTACCCATATACATAGTGGGTGTGGGGTCATCCACTGGAACATGGACCAACTGTCACACCTTTACAGAAAACTGACTGTTGCTCTCCTCTAGAAGTCATCAACTGTCATTAACTTTTCAGTTAAATGTGAGAACACATGCCCCCACCCCCATGGTGCTGGAATGTTGACTGGCTCGTTCTTGCATAGGCAATTATAGCTGCCGTGAGTTCTTGAGTGCAGTGCTTCTGTCAGTACAACTAGAAGATTCCCTTTGCATGATCTCTGTCTCTTAAAATCTTTCTGCCCCATTTTCTGTCACAGTCCCTAAGCCTTGGTGTTTGTGTGTGCTGTGTAGGTGTGTGATACAGATGTGCCATTTGTGGCTGAGCCTGTGCAAGTGTGTACACACAAACACACCAAATTACCCACACAGGTGAAATAACTCTCCATAGATATAATTCTATGTACGTAAAATAAATTTCCCTAAAGCATATACATGGAACATTTGAAACAATTTTTATATCACTGTATCATCTTAATACTTTATTCTGTTTATAGGACAAATTTAGGTCCCTTTGGTTGATTTCCATTAAAATGTCAAATGTATTTATTGTAGAACTTCCTGCTCTTACATGTTTCTTTTAGATGAATAGCTGTTTAATAGATATTATTCTATTCTTTCCCTCCTTTCTCTTTTTCCCCCTCCTTTTTCTTTCTCTCCTCTGTGTCTTTGTGTCTCTGTCCCTGTCTCTGTCTCTCTCTTTCTCAGCCCTTCTGTTTACTTGTTCTCTCTTCCTCTCTCTCTCTGCTGGGAACTAAACCCAGGGACTAAGAAAAAGGACCTTATTGACTGTTAAAAAGGAGCAATGCCTAGGGTGCATTTCCAGCTTATTTGTGTAAAGTCAATTAATACAAATTGAATTCTCTGATAGTCTTACTCAGCTGAAATGTAATATACCATTTCCCCTCCTTTAGAAACAATTACAACAACAATTCAAGACTTGTTTCCCAAAGCAATGAAACGAATGAGGGTTCCTATAACTTTGGGGTGCTGCTTGATTTTGTTTCTCCTTGGCCTTGTCTGTGTGACTCAGGTACAGTATAGCTTTTAACTTCTGTAGACAAATACTAATTGGAGAATACTTTTAAGTTTAAACAAATGTACTAAGGTTCAAGCTGGTGTTTTGTGACAGGTACAATTTCCATTTGGATGAATGTTTTTCAAATTTCATTTTCTCCTTTGTAACTTTGCTAGTACATAGTTTCCAATAATGACAATTTTCCAAGTAGCAAATAGATTATAAAGTGTATTTTCTTGTTAGTTATTACAGAGCTCATAGATACTATATGTTATTTGTATAACCAACTGTTCTAAATGGCAACATTTTGCCAATCTTGTAGTATATTATTAAAAATATATATTTTTAGGCAAAACAATATTTGAATTTTACTTGAAACATACATTTCATATATTGTTGAAAAATACATTCTATTTGAATATATTACCAAAATTGTAGTTAAAATCTAATTGTAGGTTATGTGAGTTTTGTTTTTGTTTTTGTTTTGTTTCCTTGTAGGCTGGAATTTACTGGGTTCATCTGATTGATCACTTCTGTGCTGGATGGGGGATTTTAATTGCTGCTATCTTGGAAATTGCAGGAATCATCTGGATTTATGGTAAGTGATGATTGCAAATTTGTTTGTAAGTCTTTTATACACTATCATTTGATTCATTTTCATTAAGATTATATAATCATCCTGTTTATAATTGCACATATAGTTGTAAAATGTAATCTATTGAGTGAACGACACTATGAGTGAAATGGGATTCCAGGTATATGCTTCACTGATGCAGTTTAATGAGATGTTTAAATGAAGAAAAAATTGTATAACAATCTCCATGGAAACTGTAAGGAAGGGCTCAGAGTCTGAAATTGTTCTCCTTAGGAGGAAATAGATTCATTGAAGATATAGAAATGATGATTGGAGCAAAAAGATGGATATTCTGGCTCTGGTGGAGAGCTTGCTGGTTTGTCATCACTCCTGTTCTGTTGTCTGTAAGTAACAGCATACAATGAACTTGCTATCGATAATATAACATATCTTTAAATGTATGATTATACTTTGTTCTGGGTAATTCTCCCACCAGCTCCAACTGGTTTTCTTCTTTTCACATGTGTGTTACATATGTGTATCAGTTGAGCAGTAAAATATACCTTTATTTTTGGAAAAGAGCAGTGTAAGTCAGAGATTAAGTCCCAGAACATCTTCTAATTACCTTAATTATTTCTTGTGAATTTTGAAAAAAAGTTTAAAACTCATTTAGAGCAGTGGTTTTCAACCTTAATGCTGTGGTCCTTCAGTATACTTCATGTGGTGATCCCCAATGACACAATTTCATTGCTACTTGAGAATTATTTTGCTAGTTATGAATCGTAATGTGAATAACTGTTTTCCAATGCTCGGACAACCCCTATGAAAAGGTTATTTGACCCTCAAAGGGGTTTCAACTAATGGACTGAGAGTTGCTGATTGAAAGGAATTTTATTACCTTCTTTTGAGGGAGGGTCTTTTATATCTCAGGCTGGCCTTGAAATCAGTATGTAGCTGAGCATTATCTTTAACTCTGGATGTTTTGAATACTGAGATTTCGGATAAATAGATTTTTGCAACACTTCTTGTACTAATATCGAACTTTTTTAAAAATTTTTTTTTCTCAGCAGGCTAGGAGGGAATTGTGTTTTGGTAAACGTGACAGTAATACATGTTTAAATTTGAGTTATGGAAGTAGGGGTTGGGGGGCAGAACATTGTCTTTTACAACAAATAACGGATGTTAAGGAGAGCTAGAAAAGTATACTTGTGCATTCTCACTGGGTTTTTTATATATATGCTAGCTAGCTTGTGGCATAGAATGAAGCCAAGCTAACAGTTTAATCTCCTGGTGTATGTAACCACAAGAGAGTTGTTGGAGAAGGTAATTCTGGTTTTTGTTTGTTTGTTTGGGAGAAAACTCTAATACCTTCTATTCTTACCCATTTATCTTACTTCCATAATGATAGCTTCATTTTATTGTTTGATAAAGATCAAATTATGACTCATTTATAACACAAAGTCTAATCTTTTGGTCTTTTTTTTTTTAATGTTTTCCTTTCTTAGGCAATTCTAGTCTGGTCACTGGTGAAATTTCATAGACCGGATTATGCTGATATTCCATATCCTGACTGGGGAGTTGCTCTCGGCTGGTGCATGATTATTTTCTGCATTATTTGGATACCGATTATGGCTATTATAAAAATTGTTCAGGCAGAAGGAAACATCCTTCGGGTAAGCATGCATTTAAATTATATATGTATATAATATATATATATATATATATACATATACATATAATAATTGGACATCTACTTATATTTTACTGTAAGTTCCTTGTAGAAGTTTGTTCCTGTATCCTCAGCCTCTAGGACATAACATTTGTCATCTCTGCATTTATTTGTACAGTTATCCTTATAGATGTCAGAAAAGCAAATGATGCATTTGCATCTTCCATATGTAATCTTTACTTTTTAATCTTCATATGTCTGTAGTACTGATTCTAATATTGTATTTAAGCTGTATTTGTTTGAATTAGCCTGGTAAATTATCCTGCATCCTTTATAGCTCTTGAATGATCTTTCTTCCACAGAGCTCTACAGTAATAGAGTTGAGTAAGTCTATGACAAGATAAGCTTAGGAAACTTAATTTTAGTAAAGTTCTGTTCTAATCCAAGAACAGATCTAAACAAATGGTTAGGTATTTGGAACTCCCTTTTCTTGATTTTTTGAAACATATTTCAGTGCACAATAGTTTAGCTTTTCCATCAGATTCTCTGTGACAAGGATTAAAATGAATCTGGGAAAGCTGCCTTTAGTGACACCATTATTCTAATGGGGTTATGTGCCTTTCTTCTGAAATCATTTTTTTTTTTGGTTTAGTAGTTGGGATAATTCTATTAACAGTTAATAGCAATTTATTTGGTTACAATTGCTAGATGGTGTTTAAGGTATCACTTCTTTTTCTCATTAATTTTCTTTACACTCTAGTCACTGTCCCCTCCCTCCTGTCCTGCCCTTACAAACTCCCCCCCCCATTACTACCTCCTTTTCTCTTCAGAGAAAGGGAAGACCCCCTTGAATACCAACAGGCACATCAAGTCACTGCAGGACTAGTAGGCATATCCTCTCCCACTGAGGCCAGACAAGGCAGTCCAAGTAGGGGAAAGGGATCCAAAGGCAGGCAATGGAGACCAAAACAGCTCTGCTCCAGTTGTTAGAAGACCCACATGAAGACCAAGCTGTATATTTGCTACAAATGTGTAGGGGGCTAGGTCCAGCTCCCTGGCATGTTCCCTGGTTGATGACCCAGTCTCTGTGAGCCCCCATTGCTCCTGTTAGTTGACACTGTATGTCTTCTTATGTCCTTGTTTCCCCCTGTCTCAATCCTTCCCCCACCAAATTCTTCCATTAGACTCCTGAGCTTACTACTTTTCTCTGATTGTCATGTCATTCTTGCTAGCAAAGGCATTTACAATAAAAGTGTAGTATAATATTTGCTTTTTTTTTTTTTTGGAATTTGTTTTTTTCGAGACAGGGTTTCTCTGTGTAGCCCTGGCTGTCCTGGAACTCACTCTGTAGACCAGGCTGGCCTCGAACTCAGAAATCTGCCTGCCTCTGCCTCCCAGAGTGCTGGGATTACAGGCGTGCACCACCACCGCCCCGCTAATATTTGCTTTTTGAAACAAATAATAGGACTTAGATTCTAAAGATTTTTCTGTCATTGCATTTCAGCGTATTGTAAGCTGCTGTAGACCAGCTTCGAACTGGGGACCATACCTGCAAAAACATCGTGGGGAGAGATATAGGGACATGGCTGAACCTGCAAAGGAAACTGATCACGAAATACCTACTATTAGTGGCAGTAGAAAGCCAGAATGAGATGTCACCTTTGAAAATATCTAATTGCTATATAATGTGATTTTGTAGAGTAGGGGACTTTTTTAACTTATTTGTCTGTTAATCAATTAGGGAAATGTACATGTCATGCTCAGTTCTGGATTGTAAGTACTTTTTTCACTTAAGAATGAAATATTAAAATGTGAATCTATCAGTGTTTAGTAATATGTTTGTTTCTGTTTAGGATTAGCTATTTGTTAGTACATATACCCAGTTGTTTTGCAATGACATTTTGTAAATATTACTGTAAGTTTGTTTTTGTTTTTGTTCTGTTTTTAGTGTACTGAAGGTCTCCTGTGAGATGACTTTAGTAATCATTACTTTGTACTTTGTGATTTTAAACAGTTTCTGTAGTCTAAGTATGTACTTTTCTCTTTCATAGAATGGGGAAATAATAATTCAGCAAAGTTAAAAGCAAGTGTTACACAGTTAAAATCCTCACTTCCATAGGTCACAAATGGGCCTGGGGAGATCGCTCAGTGAGACAAAGAGTAACGCTTCTTGCAGAGGATGTAGGTTCAATTCTCAGTATCCAAGTGACTAATACCATCTGTATCTCTAGTTCTAGGAGACCCAATGTCCTCTCCTGACCTCTATGACACTGCATGCACAAGGTGCACATACCACACAGGCAAAACACCCGTACACATAAAGTAAAAATAAATAAATCTCTTTATCTAAAGAAGTGTCACAAATATGCAGGAAAAGGACTGTATGAAATATGAGGATTGTCGTTTAATACCTGTGATCCATATATGTCTAAACATGTTATCAATTTATTATGTGTTATGTTTTCTATGTAAACTTTGCAGTTGTACTCTTTATTTAGAGTAAAATGATACAAAAATGAGGAACAGGTAGCCAGAAAGTGATAAGCCTTGAAATTCTGAATACTTCTTACCCTTCAGAATATCTCTATTCATTAAGTTGTATTTGGAATAAAACCATGACACATTTAATTTTTATTGTGTTTCATAAAAACAAGTAGTTCATTACCTTTTCTGGATTCTAGATTCAATTGCAAGTAGAATTTTGTATGAAATTGTTACTGATAATATGACTTTAACTCTGGCATTTTTTTGATAATGATATGTCTAACAGATAAAGTACAATAAACTTGCATTTATAGATTTGTTTTTGCCTAAGAGTAATAAAGTACTAACATATGAACTAATGCTAATTGTTAATTGTCACCAATAAAATTTTTATATCCTGTTTTCCTCACAAATGATGATACTTTGTGCTTTATTATGTATTTTTGAACTATGGTTTAAATATCATAGCTTAGGATATTAAATTCTACCTTAAATATAGAGGGAAAATTTCAAGAGTTACGCTGAGCTTTAGGAGATTAAAATACTGAAATTTTAGGTAACATTTTCTGTGGATGTGGATTTGCATTCTAGGAGAGATGAGTCCATTCTTATTATTTTGTAAGCTATGCATTTTTAAATTGCCTTCCCTTTTTGTACTATATGCCTTTACATCTTTTCCCTATAATATATAATTAACTGTATATAAATTACTAATTGTATATTATATGATTAATTATATTTTATATCTAATTAATAATATATTAACCAATGCCTGTAATTGATTCTTAAAACAATATGCCAGTGAAACAATAAATGTCCATAATCTGGATTTGACACCACTTCCTTTTAATGCCTCATTTCATTTGGTGTCACAAACAACTGAAAGTCATCATTGTTTCAATTGTTGCTATCACTGTCGGAATCTCTAACAGACTTGCGAGTGGGTTTCTTGATGACTTTCACGCAATCGTGTAAGCCTTTCATCATCATGAACTGCTCCAGTCTGTCAACCTTG
>OZ030010.1:109912101-109965165 GCA_964023405.1 Apodemus agrarius
GGTATTTTTTTTTGTAAGTATGGAAATAGATTCAGATATTTAATCCATGGGAAATTGTAGCTCTGAGTTACACGCTTCCATTCCCTCCCCCTCATCCCCATCCCTTCATCTCCACCTCCACTCAGCTTCATGAGCACCAAGTCTTTTATTTATCCAACCAAAATATTGCAGTGCATTGGACTCATAATAATAGGAGGCAACAGATAGAGGAATCATTGTACTAAACAAGTTAGAGATGGTGAAGAAACTCAGTTATATATGAAGGTTTATACTAAACTCAAGACCCCAAAATGAAGACTTTTGCAGGAGAAATCACAAGTACATATCATTTCCTTGAGAAATAACTCACGTCTCATGCACATAAACATAGAAAGAGAAGTTATTCCTTTAACTTCTTTTGTATAATATTGTTTCCTAAGGATGAGTGCAAGGCTTCCAATAGTATTAGTTCAATACATATTTGTGAGACACCTGTGTACTTAGAACTCTGTTGTTTACAAAGTATGATTATGTGCAAGAATTGACTCTACCTCTTGTGGGTTCTCTTGAATGAGGTATAAACATTATTCAAATATTTATGGAAGTGAATTTAAAAGTGCTGAGATCCTGGTGACATATGGGATGCAAAGGACACTGAAGATCCTATCTTTGTGGTTTACTTAAATTGTGTAAGGAGAATTGAACAAATGTGTGATTTGACATTAATAAATTAAATCGTGGATATGTTGAATATCAAGCACGTTGAGATAAAAATAATTAATTACAGGTAGACAATGAAATTGTTAGGCATCCAGCTATGAATATTAGCTGCAATTTAGATGTGAATGAAATTCCCTTATGTTAACTGTAGTGTGCACAGACAAGAAGGCTTTTATAAATGCTCCATACATATGACATGTCTTATTTGCTTTCTATTGCTGTGATAAATACTATAATAAAAAGCACATTGGTGAGGAGAGTTTTGGTTTTTTTTCTGTCTTTTTGTTTTGTTTTTACATTTTCATGCCTTGATTCATCAATGAAAGAAATGAGGGCAAGAGTTGAAGACAGGTCCTGGAGGCAGTAACTGAAGCAAAAGCCATAGAGGAATGCTATTTACTGGCTTGCTCCTCAGACTCACATTCACCTGCTTTTCTTATAGAACCAAGGATCACCTGCCCAGGCCTGGGCACCACTCACAGTGGTATTATGCTATTAATACAATCAAGAAAATCTTCCATAGACTTGCCTAGAATCCTATCTAATGGAAGCATTTTCTCAATTTCCTATTATCTGATGACTTTAACATGTCAAGTGGATGAAACAAGCAAACACACACACACACACACACACACACACACACACACACACCTGAATTAATACATGTTCTGATTCCTATGCTCTGGCAAAAGCCCTGTAATCAATAAGGGGATAGCCAGAAACTGATTCATAATAAATTAATGAATTGGGAAAATCATGTGGAATGTAAACAAAGAATATACAAAATAAAAAAATATAAATACATACATACATACATACATACATACATACATAAATGGATTGGGGACTAAACCAAAAGGGAAATTGTACATATAGAACAAAACACTGAACCCAGAGAGACTATATATTATCTGCCACATATGAGTGACCATGGCCCACATGGACACAGATTCAAAATGTTCCAGTGACATATCTAAACCTTAGGCTCTAAAGAAAAGGTGAAATACAGCTTATCTTTTTTTATCTTTTGTGGGCTTACTTTTGGTGTCCTGTCTCAGGGATTGTTGTGAAACACAAAGTCACCACATTTTTCCATAAGTTTCTCTTATAAGCATTATATATATATATATATATAAGTTTACCCTGTTTTGAATATTTTGAGTTCATTTTTTTATATGGTGAAAGATGAGTTCTTGTGCCTGCTGCATGAGGCTTTCCCAACTATATTCCTTGAAGAGACACTGGTTTCTGCAGCAATGGCCTTGGAATACATTTTAAAAATTAGTTGGCCATGCTTAAAAAAAATTAAGTTAAGAAGTCTTGTTCCCATTCTATTATCTCATTTATCTTTTTTAAAGTTAGTGCCATGTTGTTTTGAGAGCATTTATCTGCAACTTTCACTATCAAAGCGTGATGGCTTTCCAGGAGTAGCAACTCACCAAAGTGTTGAGCTCTCCATAGGACTGTCCCCACAGCCCAGAGCTTGGCAATCACTCATGTCTATAAGTGAGTCTCCAGCCATTTCTCAGTTAGTTCAGATTTTCCTACACAGTTTCTATGTAGGTTGTGGCCTATGGGCTTCTACATTGCTAAGTTGTGATTTTTCTGCATTTGCCTATTGCCTCTGAAATGTTTTATGGCCTTCCTTCTTTTACAGATCTGAGAAAAGCAAGTGCTTTCCAGTGCTTTTCAAAGCCATTTAATGAAATGGTAACTTCCAAGCTCCTTTATATGCCAAAGTAGATGTCAAAACCTTGAATAGTTTTAATTTCATAATATTTTGTTAATGCTTTTAACATATATTTTGTAAAAGATACAGATGTCTTGAAAACATGAGGGCATGCTTTTTTTCTCATGACTTTGCTGTTTTTTATTGGAGAAGTTATATTCCATTGTGTAGATGTCCCACATTTTTTTTTATTTTCTATATTCTTTGTTCACATTCCAAAGGCTTTCCCCTTTCCCAGTTCTCCCCTCACCATATGTCCTCTTCCCCCCACCCATTCCCCAATCGCCCCCCCCACCATTTCTCTGTTCTGGTATGCATGCTTTTTATAGAATTTGTTATTAAAGTATTGATATGCACATAGATCACATTGAGTGATTTTCTATCCTCTTAAAAATTGTAGAAGTGTATTGCCTTAGATAGGCTTTTTCTGAAGGGAAATTGAGGACTTCTAGATCTGGGGAAGAGGGGAAATAGAAGAGTGGGAAGAGCAGGGGGAAAGCTGTGGTAGTGATGTACTGTATGAGAGAAAATTAACTAGAGGTGGGGGGAAAGCACTTTTCTCAATTTTGTTAAACATCAATATTAAGTTCCTTTCCTAGGCCTAAAACCTGCCCAGGCCAGAATTATTACAAGGGCTCACAGGATTAGACAATTGGTGCTTTCCCTACTCCCCAGTGGAGCAGGTCTGAAATCCAATCAGAGGGTAGTTAGTTACACCCACTACAGTAAAGCCTCTCATGCAGGTAGGCATATTTTGCCCAGCATGTTGGGATTCTGGTTCAAAGGGTTCACAGTTCAGCAAAACTTATGGTGTTTTTCCCCCCCCTAGCTTCCCACTCTGCACCTGTAGGTGGTTTGAATGCTAATCAACATGGAGGAAATTTATTCTTCAGCACTAGTCTGTTTTCCCTGTATCTTACAATCAAGATATGTGGTCTTTTCGGTACCATGATCTGATCCATTAGTTCTGGTGGGCAGCCAGGAGAATTGACAAGAGTTTATATTGTTTTGGAAACTTCTGTGTCTACCTTGACCCACTGCTGGGCCTGAGAACTATGTTCAGTAATCCGTATTATCTAGAAGCATTGACATCTATTCATGCTGCATAACTATTTTTAATCCTTCTTTTATATTTGTTATTTGGGTTACAATACAATACAGTAGACTTCCTCTTGGCTTCTTCTTTATATACTCTTTAGATTTTACTAATCTTCCTTCCATTTGCACACACTTTTCTTATCACTCCTCCTACCTCCCTTTCTGCTGCACCCTACTGCTTAAATTATTCTCCCTCTTTTCTTTTACAATAGCCCTTTCCTTAAGGCAATTTGCTCATATCTCTTTCCTAGTTTTCTGGCTATAACAAGCACTTTGTGTTGAACAACCAAAACTAAAGTGTTAAAGCTAGAATCAACATATGAGAGAGAACACACAGTATTTGTCTTTGGGTATGGATTGTTTTTTTGCTTGTTGTTTGTTTGTTTTTAGCCTCCAGTTTCATCCATTTCTTAATTTCTTTTTTTTGCTACAGATGAATAAAATTTCATTCTGTATATTTAGCATGTTTTATTATCCATTTCCCAATAGAAGAAAATATGGCATGGTCCCATTGCATTCTTAATTTTTCAAAAGATAATTAAATATTTTACTTTATAAATATATTTTCTATAATACATATATCAATATATATTGATATAGTATCAAAAATAAAAATAAAGAAAAAGTGAATTTTGGCTAGGTTGAAACAGCTTATATTTATGTATATATAGTTGTGTATATACATATATATGCATACATATGGTAGTAAACTGCCCAATCTGGTTGAAGGGAGGTGAACTCTGGCAAAAAAACACTGAGTCCTCTCTCTTAGTAATTAAATAACTTGATTAATTTAGGGCCTTTTTAACCTCACTTTACTTTGTTAATGCCATAAATAAATGCTTATAAATTATATACCTAACATAAATATAATTTGTGCTGTGTCTTTTAAATACTATGGTACTAAGAAAATGGGTGTACAAAGTAAATTTGTAGTTTTATACTTGTTCATCTGCTTATTTTTGAGAAATTACTTTGTTTTCATGTTGTAAATTATTAGATAGGGACCTTTGCTTTCAGTTCAGAGGATTTTCTTTAGTATTTCATGTGGTCTGGTGGTAATGGAATGTTTTTTTTTTAAATCTGAAAATGTCTTACTTTATTTTAATTTTTTTTATTTTACTTTTCACATTAGGTCTCACTATATATCTGTGGTTAGCCTGGAAATCACTATATAGGCCAACCTGACCTTGAATGCACAGAAAATTGGCCTGCCTCTACCTCCCAATTACAGGGATTAAAGGCATGTGCCACACCATACTTGGCATTCTTTATTTTAAATAATATATTTTCTGAATACATACTTTTTAATGGACTGTATGTTTTGCCAATTTAAATATATTATCCCAGTATTTTCTAGTCTTTGAGGTACCACTTGAGAAATCCATTCATAAACTTACTGAGGTATTTCCATATAATGCTTGTTACCTTTACAATTCTCTGTACTTCGTTTTTTAAACTTTTATTATAATGTGTATTTGTGTAGGTATCTCCTGGTTGATCTATTTGTACCCAACCATCAGTAACTTGGGTTCCATGGAATATGATATCCTCTTGTGGCCTCTGTGGACATGCAAGTAGTGTACAGTCATAGAAGGAGGCACAATGTCAATACATATAAATAAAATAATATTTAAAAAACCATCTTTTTGCAGTCAACAACAGTCAGTGCTAAAATGAATAACTGTTCAGCTCTAAATGTGACATCTTTTTCACTAGCCTACTCCCAAACAAGACTCAGGCGACACAATGGAAGAGAAGACAGAAGGAATGTAAGAGGTAGAAGATAGGAAGGAGTGCTAGCAAGTGCAAATTACTGTACATGACATGGGTACTAGACTCATGAGCTCTAAAGAGCTATGTACAAGACTGATCTATTCCAGTAAAGATGGAGGAGGAGCCCTCTGGGCCCTATTCTTTACCAGGTGGCTATTGGCAGTTGACATAGCAATGGGAGAGGAGTTCCTTGGGCCCTGTTACTTACTGAAGAGCCGTTGGCAGTTCAAACTACTATGAGGTAGGAGCTGTTGTCAGTTTAAACTGCCATAGGGAGGAGTTTTCTGGGCCCAGTTTTTTTTACTGGACAACATTTGGCAGTTCAAACTGCTATAAGGGAAGAGCTGTTGACAGTTGAAGCTGATATAAGGGAGGGCTTTTCCAGTGCCTATCCTTTACTGAGGAGCTATTGACTGGCAAACAAAACCATGGTCATTAATAGTTTTCTCATGCTCAAGTGAATAGCCACACACCCGTACACATATGAGCAGCACCAATTGTAATTAAAGGATTATAAAGAGAGGGCATGAAATCAGGAGGAGACTGTGTTGGAGGAACCTGGAGAGTTGGAGGGGGAATTGGAGTTAGATCATGTATGAATGCATGAAATTCCCAAGAACTGGAAGGTCTCAGTGGTGAGGAGCACTGGCTATGTTTTGCATAGGACCCAGGTTCAGTTCTCAATGACCACATGGTGGCTCACAACCTTTAATTGCTAATTCGAGAGAATATCACACTTTCTTGTGGCCTCCATGGGCACCACGTACCCAATTGGTGCATGTAATCCATGTATGCAAATCTTCACATAAATTTAAAAATATAATATGTTGTGTCTGATATTGTAGATGTTAGAAGAAAACTTAGAGAAAATACAGAAGGGATGAATCTGTACCATTTACACACAGAGAAACACACACTGGGAAGATATTCTATGTTCATAGAGTAGAAAACTTTGTATTATTTAAATACCCATACTCCACAAAGCAATCCATAGAGTAATTATCTTCCAAGAACATTTTTTCATAGATAAGTGAAAAATAACCCTAAGTTCATATGAAATCAGAGAAGAGCCCAGATATTCATAGTAATCTTGAGATTGGAGGAAAACAGAAAAGCTCACACTTATAGGTTTCAACCTATAATATAAAAGTATCCTGATTAAAACAGAATGGTGGAATAGCATATCAATAGACTTAAGGATCAATGTGTTTTGTTCATATTTCTCATACTGGTGAAAGAAAACTCTTGATATTTTGCTTTGATGTCATTTTTAACTCTGTTATAGAAGGCAATGAATATATTTCTGGTTGTAGATATTGAGTATCTCCAGTGCTATTTATCTATCTATTTTTTTTTAAAAAATCTTCTGTATTTGAGTGTTTTGCCTACATTTATGTATATGTACCTCATGTGGGCCAGAATAGTGTCTGATCCCCTGGGACTGGAGTTACAGGTAGTTGTGAGTCCTTATGTGGGTGCTTGGTATTGACCTTGGTTCCTCTAGAAGGACATCCATCCAGTGCTCTTAACCACTGAGCATCATTCCAACAACTATTTATGTATTTTGAAAAAAATAAGCAGTCTTTGAAAATGTCACTCTCCAATAGCTATAGGGTATTATACAATTAGAAATGTATGCTATTCCAGTTCCACAAAACTGCAATATGTCGATTCTTATTAAGTTAGCTGTAGGTGAACAGAACTTCCCATTATTTGAACTTATCATTTTTTATAAGCATAGAAGGATTGATTTTTGCTACTCTAAGAGATGTTCTCACAGCGAAATCAAGGCTAGCCTGGAAGGGGAGCCTTAGGCTTATGACTGGATATTTTTGTTTCTTCTTGCAGTGCTGGAGCTTGAACCTAGAACCTTGCTCAGGTGAGGCTGTGCTTAAGCACATCTCCAGCTATTCGGTGGGATGTAAAATATTGCCCATGTATCTATTAAAACATTGCTTCTTCTTGGGTCATGATTATCTCTCCTAATATCTTATTAGGAAGACAAAGAAAATAACCAACGAATTACTTCATAGTCGTCACATTTTTTCCTTTACTTTCACTTAGATTTTTTTTGTCACATGTCCATTGTTCATTTCTGAACAGTGCTTGCTTAAGTTTCATAAGTCTTTCTTGAAAGGGTCAGGCTATTTATAATTGTTTTGTTTAAATAACTCTCTTATGATAGAATACATCGGTAGGTCCCTTTGCCTGAAAGCTTAGCTGCATTGACTGCTTTAAAGATATAGTAGTTCCTTAAAATTTGCCTGCTAAGCTACAGAGGTTATTTGAGACAAGTGTAACTAATGTTGTGTTGTTTCCTTTAATCAAAGTGACTAACACCTCTCCTAGCCCTTCTATAAGTGCAGAGCTGTAAAAAGCATGTTATACCATCCTTAAAATTTTCAGGAAACATTCTTGGGTGTTTGAATATTTTATTATTTATTATTTTATCTACTGTGTGCATGCATGTGTCTATGCCAGGTGATTTTCTCTACACACTATTTGAGTTCCAGGAATTGAAATCAGGTTATTATGCTTGGTAGCAGGCACTTTTACACACTGCTCCTTCTTAAATATTTTTAAAGTCTAAACTAGGCAATAGAGAGATGACTCTTCTATTAGGAGGAACACTGGCTGCTCTTGTAGAGGATTAAGGTTAAATTCCCAGCACACACATAATGGCTCCCAATTTTCTCTAACTCCAGTCCCAGAGTGTCAGAAGTCCTTTTCTGACCTTATGACTTTTGTCAGCTCCAAGTATGTGCAGAGATATACATTCGAGCAAAAGACAGGTACACATAAAATAATCAATAAACATCTGGAAGTCAGTTATAGTTTCTCTTGGCCTTATCTCACACTGTCTTTCTTGTTTTAGTCATAGCTTCTGGAAATACTTTTGAGTTCAGAGTATCTCGTCATAATGTGTATAGGCGCCATTATTATCTTGATAAAGTACCTAGGTTATTTCTCCAACTTCCTAAATGGAGCCACTCCTAGGCATTATTTTCTGCAGTCAATAACTCTAGTAATTTATATAAGTCAGCAAACCATTGCTGATAAGTCAGGAAGATGTTCCTACTTGGTTTTCACATTAGAGGGTTCTGTATAGGTTGGGAAACCCCATAAGGCAAAGTTTCTAGTTAATGTTTTGTTTAAAGAACATAAGGATCTCTTGTACTTCTAGGTATATCTTAAATAAGTTTATAACAATCTTTTCCTTTTATGCTTTTTCTATTTGGTGAATGCTAGAGAGAAGAGGGGAGAAGATGGTGATGGAGGAAGAAACTCAGATTGTCTTTGTGGAGAAGCAAGCACAGAAGATAGGAACAGGGATGGAGAAGAATTAGTATTTATATTTAGTTTTGATGCAACCTCTAAATTTTTAAAATTGGTTTTCTGCTTTTGTTCACCTCTTTATAAAATTTTGATTGACTTCAAACCTCTAGTTAACAATTCTCTTAACAATTTGATAATTCAGATGCTCTACAGTTTCAATTAAAGTATATACTTCCTATTAATCATCTTCTGGTTTATTGCCCAGGATTTCTAGCTCAGCACTCAAAAGAAATAATTTAGGAATACCATACAGTTGGCTCCAAAGTTCTCAGTGCAAAAACATAGCATTTGCTCCAGAGATAATAAGAAATAGTTTATTCTGAGCCAAATATGAGTGATCATGGCCCAAGAACAGAATAATGTTTCACTGTGGAAAATGGTTTTTTGCAACAGAACAAGATAAAAGTCATAAATCAATGCATTTACCAAATACATTGTGGGGTATTAGGTAGCTTAATTGCAGTAGAGTGAACAAATATCTTTTATGACTTCATATGTGTCTCAGTTACTTTTCTGTTGTTCAGAACAACTTATGGTTTATTTCGGCTCAATGTTTAAGGTACAGTAGTTTCTTGTGGTAGGGAAACTAAGGCAGAAGGAGCTTGAAGCAGTTGGTCATGATGTATTGTAATCTTTAAAGAGAAGGGGATGGACACTGGTGCCTTCTTTTTTTTTATGGACCCCAGCCCAGGCACTGGTGCTGTCCAATTTTAGAATGAGTCCTCAAACTAATCAATGTGATTTCTTACACAAATCCCCAGAGGCTAATCTGTCACAGTTGTGTACTTCCATTCTAGTTGAGTCTAGTTTTCATCAATTTGAGTATCACTACTAACAAGTCCCAGTAATTTATAACATTCTTAACTTCAGAATTAGGGGAAGACAGAGCTCTCCTATGTTTTATAGTATATTTTAGAAGTTTTATTTAGTAATAAGAATATTGGGTCAGATGTGGAAGTTAGTAGTAATTGGATATCAAAGAGAGTAATGATAGTCCAACGTAATATTCCACTGGTTTTGCAACATTCCTACTCTCCACAATTATAATGTCCTTGTTAAAAAATAAATATGCAGAATTTGTAATACAAATGTAGCTTATTCAGAGAAATTCAGTTCACAATTCATCATTTTGGATAAGTACTCCAAAATAAGAAAAAATATTTATTGATTTTAAATATATGGCTATGTTTCCAGAATATGTGTTTATGAACTCTGTGTGTATATGTGTGTGTGCGTGTATATGTGTATGTGTGTGTTGCCATACAGATTAGAAGACAGTATCAGATTCCCTTGAACTGTAGCTATAAAATGGTTGTGAGCCACTGTGTCGATATTGGAAACTTAACCCAGGGCCTCTGAGAAAGCAACATGTGCTCTAAATCACAGAGCCATTTCCCCAGTTCTAAATGCCACATTTTTGTGTTTATGGAGACCAAATTATGTTTACAGTGTATATGTACATTGTATATGGAAGGGTCATTCCTATGTTTCATAAAGATGAGATTTAATTTTCAGAAAAGTAGTTTTTTGTTTTTTGTTTTTTTAGAGGAAATTGTATCTAAAGTCACTAAGTGAGATATCCCTCAATCTGGACCATATCAGTGCTGTTAGCCATCAAACTCCAAGTCTGTGTTTTTCTTCCTCTGTGTCTGATATAATATTTACATATGACATATAAAGGGAGGTTAAATCTCAAGACAAATTAGAACAAACAAGACGTGGCCTAAAGGTAGAATTACTATACTAGGTGAGGCAGATAGGCATCTTATCCAATTGAAAATACCCTGTTATTATACATACTGGTATAGTAACTGGTATACAAGTTACATGAGCTGTTACTGTCATAAAACAAGGCAGAAGTGTAAACCAAAAATTTTATGCATACATTGGAGAGGCAGCAGGTAGGTGGACTGTAGCAGAGCAGCAGAATATTTTCAATATATTTCAGATGTTACCTTTTTGTGTGTGTTTTTGTGTAGTAGTAGTAGTAGTAGTAGTAGTAGTAGTAGTAGTAGTTTTAGTTTTAGGGTTCTAGAAGCTATGAGTATATTGTCTAACAGCACATTACAAAAGACTAAGGAGTCACAAAGTTGTTAGGCACAAAATGGAATGTGCCAATGACTATCAAGAAACTTAAATATAACTTGGTATATTTTCCTCTTAATCTGCAGCATCCAATCTTCCAACAATTAGGAAGTTGTAGTCATTATTCTAAGCATTGTTTAACATACACGGGACTACTTCAGAAAATACCTGAAGAAAATCTATGGTAGTATTGTTGTTTTCTTTTTGTGTTCTTAAGAGTTTTAGAGGTATCAAAACAGACAAAATATCCAAGGGTAACAGAGTTATGGTTCTTTCTCTTTCATTTAGGTTCAGTTTTAGCTGTAGTAGAGATCCAGAGACAAGGGCACAAATATCCTAGGTTGGCCTCGAACTTGTTACAATGCAGTGGATGACCTTGAACTTTTTATCCCCTAGTCTTCATCTCTTGAATGCTAAATGATGGATATGTGTCACTGTGCCTTGCATGTATAAAGATGAAGCTTGCTGCAAATGAAGTTAAGAAAGGAGTTGACCTGTATAACTAGATAAATAGTTATAATTGTGTTACTGAAGATGGGAAGAGAATAAAGAATTATTGCTAGACTATGCATCCATCTGTTATACCTTTTAAGGAGGAGATGTACATTTTCTCTCAGAAAGCACATATTCTTGTACCAATTAATCACAAATGAGGTGACCCTTTGGTGAAGCTTTCTATAGACATTTTAAAATTACAGAAAAGGAGCACTGTTATTTTAACTATGTCAGCATCTCAACAATTGATCCCTTCAACTGTGACTTAATGAAAATTGTCAAATACTAGTTTTTCTTTCCTTATTTTATTCTCCTAGAACCAGGCTTGATCATGGTTGCTCATAGCCATGCACTAGGATGTACTGCTTTGACTGTTTACATTTTGACATGTTTCTATTATAACTGCCATGACTTTATGCTGACTGCGAGAAAAGCAGGGCATATCAAGCATATTCTACACAGCAAATACTTATGAACTACAAGAAACTTTCTTTTTATTTTACAAACTAATGTCAATTAAAATAAAAATGAACAAAGAGACTTCTATGTCAGTGTTTTCTTCCTGACCACACATTCTCTTATCACACATTTCGTCACCAGAAAGCATTGCAGTAGTTCATTTCTATATTCGTTTATGTTGCTCTAATATTTTAAACTATTAAATATTCTAATCTTTAATAGTTGGAGTTGCACCATATTATTCAAACAAGTAAACAAGTAGAGTATTGTTGATCTACAAAACTGTAATCAGAGATCACTGCATTGTGTGTTGGAGATAATTGAAATTAGTCCTTTGGTGCAAGAGAGACCCAATACCCACAATCCTATAGCTTTAAACCACCTTTACCTCCTGTTACAGGGTATTGAGTATCCTTTTCTGACCTTTGTGGCACTTGCATGCTTCTGTTGCAAATAACTCACATAGACATGCACATTTACACATAAATAAAACACTTTTGAAATTAAATTAGTCATATATGAGTAAAGATTATTAGATCATATACTTTTATTTCTTTTAAAATGGATAAAGAATATGTATGTTGTCAAAAAGTCAAACACAACAGAAACATTTTGAGTCTCTATCTGCATTTTGTTCTTCATGTTGTAAAACAGTTTACTATATAACTAAAGGGAATAGTTTATATAGGATGCCTATTACTTTGAGTGACATTTAAAATTCATTGTTAGTTGACCTTTTGGTCTGGATAATATTAAGGCACTTGAAGAATATACTGCCTTTATTAAGAGAATAAAAATTAAATTCTCATTTTTTTTTTAAAATTTCATTTTTACTTGTCTGTGTGTTGCCCTAAAAGAACTTTATAGAGCTAAATGTGACATAAATTGAAAAGCATTTACAAATACACTCCAAAAATGGTCTGGGTAGTCATTATTCCACATTTACTCAATGGGCATTTACTAAATTTCAAGTTTTTTGGAGAACTATGCAAGATGCTATATTTACAACTCTGAATAAAACACATAAAAATCATCCCACTAGTAGAGTTCTAAAGAAAAAAATGTAAATTCCAAAGCTGACATTATTTATGGTGTTTTCATGTTCATGAGGAATTTATAAGTTTCTAGTAATTTCAAGAAATATCAGATTATGTTTAATAAAAATATTTTCTTAATATATTTTAACATTAAAAATCCCAGCCATAAAATTTTGCCATATACAGCACAAGAGAGTTAAAAACAAGTATGTTTACAATGTGACTAGCATTCCAAAAAATAAAATACCAAGGCAAATCACATAAAAGACAATATTAACATGAAGATATGATCAACTAAAATTGTATTGTAAGACTACACCATTTTCCACAACCGGAATATGTTGAATTTCAACAGACATTTTAAATTAACAATGTAAAGCACTTGCTTTTAAAAATATTTCATAAATTCGCCTGGCATTGGTGGCACACATTGTTATTCTCAGCACTCTGGAGGCAGAGGCTGGTGGATCTTTGTGAGTTCCCAGGCCAGCCTGGTCTACAGAGTGAATTATAGAATAGACAAAGGTCATACAATAACAAATACAACAACAAAACACCCAAACAAACCAAAAAAGCAAATTTAATGTTTATTTATTTGATTTTATATGTATTAGTGTTTTTATTTCCACGAGTGTACAAAGTATAAGGGCTTGGTGCATATGGAAGTCAGAGGAAGGCATTGGATTCACTGGACAGTTAAGGGGTGGTTGTGAGCCACCATGTGGGTGCTGGTAACAAAAATTCAGTCCTCTGTTAAAAAAAAAAAAAAACAGATGCTCTTAACTGCAGCACCATCTCTCCAGCTCCAGCACATGCTTTTCAAAAGTCCTGAGTATGAAAGCATATATCCTTAAAGTGATGATATTCAAATAAAAATGATAACCAATGTCACCTTTAACAATGATACACTCGAGATTCTCTAATCAGAAATCAAAAAGTGCCTGATTTTTTTGGTACATTAGTTTACCACTATTTGTAATATTACAGTGAATGCAGGAAGAAATATCCACATAGAAACCACAAAAGATCAAATATAAAAATCTTAGAATTCATGAAAAAAAAGGTTTTTAGAAATATGGCAAGTGCAAGAACTACAAATCTTATATATTAATAATGATTAATTGGCAAATTCAGAAGGGAATAAAGAGCCTACTTTCAACTATCACATGGTATACAAAATACTCAGAATCAACCCATGAAATTTAGCTGCACAGAGTTACAAAACTGTGCTGGAGGAGAGATAACATTTACGTAATTTTATGTAGAAGAATAACATGTTCCTGGATAGGAAATCTAAACATAATAAACATGCCAAATTTTCGAAAACTCAGATATAAGTTTACTGTTACTCAGAATGAAATCCCTACAGGATTTTTGAAAGTTGAGAAAGAATTTTAACATTCATCTGGAAGTTTTTAAAAGTGAGAAAGCCAAGAACATTTTTTTTAACAAGTAAAAAAGAGAAGATATTTGCTTTCAGAAAAATGTATCAAAGAAACAATTTTTTATTTTGAAATTTGTGGTGTTATGTGAATACGCAGGTGTGGAAAATGCCTGAAACTCAAACTAAACGTGAATTTCCTATTAGAAAATTATCAACCACCTGAAATAAATATTGTTGAGAAAATATTATAGAGAAAAAGGAAGTTTATATATAAACATGTATTTGCATTTATGATTCCTAAAATAATAATTCTAGTAGTGCTGTGGATATTAGTTCATCAGCAGAAATTCAACCACCACATGCTTTTTCCTTGCTTGTATATTTGATTTACTATTATTTAATACACACTCACACACATCTGCATGCAGTTCTCACTATTCCTTTTTTCTCCTGTCTTTGTAAACATTGCAGTGCATTTGGTAAGAAATATTCACATAGAAGCCGTAAAATCAAACATAAAAGTATTAGGCTTAATGAGACAGTTTTTAGTGAAGTGGCAACTGCAAAAATAAAATTATTATATGTTACTAATCATTAATTGGTAAATGTAGGAGGAAACAAAGGACCTAATTACAATGACAACTTAATGTACAAAATACACAGAATCAAGCAATAAGCCTCAATTGAGGAAGCCTGTTTTGCCTCCATAGGATTACTGTGTGGGAGTGTCAGTGAGACATTTTCTTAACTGCTTATTTGATGTGGGAGTGTCTTGTCTACAGTGAGTAGTGGTATCAGTGATCTTGTAATCTCTGTTTGTATAAGGAAGTTGGGAAGGCCTTGAAGAGCAAGCTGTAATTCATTCCTCTACGGCCTTTGCTTCAATTCTTGCCTGGAGTTCTTGACGTGACTTCGGTTTATTATGGATTATAAACTGTAAGCTGAAATAAACCTGTCCTTCAAGAAGTTGATTTTGGACATGGTGTTTATTACAGTGAAAGAAACCAAACCAGAACAGCCTCAATACCTGACATCTTTCCAGCTGACATGAATTTCTATCATACTTACAAATACAACTTTTTACTATTTTTTCACATTTGAAAGACAATAAGTGATATTTACTTTTGTTATTAACATACTTTTACTTAAGGTGATGTCCTACAATTTCATTCATGTTGCTGTGACATGATTTCATTATTCATGGATGAATAAATAATCCTAGATATCTTATATTTTCTCAAAGCATTTATTTGTTGATGAGTACCTAGGCTGACATGTACTTATTATGAATAATATTGTAGTGAACATAGGTATGTTGCCATATCTTCTGTAGATTGACTTCATTTCGTTAATATGCCCAAGATTATAAGCTAGCTTTATTTTTGGTTGTCGCCATATTACCTTTTATTCCCACTAACAATAGATGAGAAATCACGTTTAGTCACATTCTCAGTAGAACTTGTTTTTCTTTTAATCATAGCCATTCTAAATAGGATGGAATGGTATTTCAATGTAAATTTTATTCACATTTTCTAGATGACTAATGATGTTGATCATTTTTGTACATTTATTGACCATTTGAAAATTTATTTTTGAGGAATATTTGTTCAGATCATTTACCCAATTTTAAGTTAAATCATTTGGGTTAAGATTATTAAAGTCCTTTATTTTTAATGTATCCAGGGTATTAATAGTCAGTCCAGTGAGTAGCCTTTGCCATGAGCTTTTTTACTTTGGTGTAATATTTGGTTTTTGTTTTATTCTTTTGGAGATCTATCCAGAAACCATTTTTATGCCAATATCTTGAAACACCTCTTCTATCTATATTTCTAATAGCCTCACAATTTGAGGTTTTATATTTAGGTCTTTGTTCAATAATAAATTTATTTTGTACAATGTGAAAGACAAGGGAAAGAAAACTTTCAATATATTACATGAGGATATAGTTTTGTTGGCACCATTTGTAGAAGAAACTGATTGTTTTCTAGTGCATATTTTTTGAAACTCTGTGTATAATCAGCAGTGACTAGATGTAGGGGAGATTTTTGGTCTCCCACTTAAGTACAGAACAGGCCTGACCTTGCTTAGCATCTAATACCAGGCACATTTGGGATAGTTACTTCTGAAGACGATGCCTGCAATATCCCTGGACTCTCTGTTCTAAAACTTCTGTTCATGTGTCTGTGTTTATACATATATAATTTTGTTTGGGTTTCTGTGGATCCGTATTATGTCTTAAAAATCAGGTATTAGTGTAGATGAATTAACTGGGACTGACCACTTTATGGTCAGTTGTTTTCTTCATTTTCACTTATTGTGTATTACTGTAATGGTTTCCATCTCCCGAAAATAGAAGGTTCTTTGATGAGAGGTGAGAGACATGCATTTGTGGATATAGGATAAGTATTTAAAATACAGTTAGAAATTTAGATTTATAGCCAGGTGTGATGTCACCATCACTCAGGATATCAAAGCAGATTGGTCTCCAAGTTTGAGGTCAACCTGGTCTACACAAGGAGTCCCAGGCTATCTAGGACTGGATAAGAAACACTGTGTAGAAAAATCAAACCAAACCAAACAACAACAAAAATCTGGTTTAGGGAAGTTATGTCATGGCCTTCCTAGCTGTGGATAGTTGGCTAGCTTTACCATGTTATGTATACTTCCTTTCTATTGAGCAGGACTTAAGTCCAATTAAACAACTATCGTTGCCTCGAAGATATAAGTGGTACTATCGAATCCTTGAGAACATCATGACATGCTGGTCATTGTTGTGGTTCATAGGCTGACAGCTGGGTTGGACTATTAATTGCCTTTCTTACTCAGCAGATACATAATGCCTTCTAATACTTTAAGAGCTAACCATCAGGAAGAAAGCTTCCAGGTCAGTTCCAGACTGATTCCTATGCTTGAAAGGAGTGTTGTCTTTGGCAATGAAGTTTTACCTTTAAGTTCTGGGAGGCAACGGCAATAACTGATATTATTTTAAGTAGCAACAACTTGAAGTTTCCCATATCTGGCACTCTGAGTTTTGTTAATCTCCGACTCTTGAGGGGAACATTATTACCTCAGTAGCATAATTTCATTCAAATTATTCTTTAAAAATATGTATTAAATCTCTCTCTCTCTCTCTCTCTCTCTCTCTCTCTCTCTCTCTCTCTGTGTGTGTGTGTGTGTGTGTGTGTGTGTGTGTGTGTGTGTGTGTGCTGGTCACATGTTTAAAAGTACTCACAGAGGCCAGAAGAAGAAGAAGTCAGATTCCTTGAAGCTGGAGTTTTTGATCATTTGATTGTAGGCTGCCTAAAGTGAGTGATGGAACCCAAAGTCAGGTCCTGTGGAAGAACAAGCACTCTTAACTGCTGAGCCATCACTCCAGTCCCTAGATTTAAATTTTTAGAATTATTATTTAATTTAAAATTTATCATGGTTAGCCTATCTTATTTTCTTATATATGCTTATTTTCATTTATAAAGTGTGCTAATTATTTCTTTATGACATTTCCTAAATGTATTTAATGTACTTTGATTACATTCACCTACCTAATCCTTTCTTGTCTGTTGTTACCCTCTCTCATTCTGCTGGATAGTCCCTTGAAGATACAATTTTTTTCTATGTTCTTGTCTTATTTGTTAGTTTCTAATTGAAAAATATTTTCATGCCATATGCTCATTTTTTGTTATTTGTTTGTTTGACTTTGTTTCCACACAGGGTCTCACTATGCAACTCTGACTCTCCTGGAGCTCACTATGTAGAACAGGCTAGTCTCGAATTCACAGCGAACAGCCTGTCTCTGTCTCCAGAGTGCTGGGATTAAAGGTGCATGTCAGTATGCCTGCCTCATATAATATGTTCTGATCACAGTTTCCCTACCCCATCTTCTTCTAGATCCTAACCACAACCCTACACACTCAAGTCCATGCCCTTTCTCTCTTCAGAAAGCAAAAAGGCAAGCAAGAATTAAAAAAAAAAAAAGCGAAGAAAAAACCAGGGACACATGTTCTCTCTGTCTCTGTCTCTCCCTCTTTCTCTAATTCTCTCTCCATCTCTCTCTCCATAAAAATACAAAGTTGAATGACACAACATACAAGTGAAAGACTAATAAAACAAAAATTCTCAAATGAAGTAATATGAGACAAAAAATACCATTAAGTTTATTTTTTCGTTTCCATATATTGTTTGGAATGCCCTTACAAGTACTTAATATACCCAGCGAGACACCAATGGAGAGAACTAAACTTTCCTTTGTCAATGTGTGATAGTTTCTTAGTTAGAGAGGGGTGCCCTTGTCCACTTCCCTCTCAGTGAGGGGCCCCCATCTGGTTTGAGCCTATGCAGGCTCTGTGCAAGCTGCTGCTGTCTCTGTGAGTTCATATGAAGATTAGTCAGTCCAGTTGTGCCTAGATATCACCCCAAGGGCTGTCCTCCATCCCTTCTGGCTTTTACAATCTTTCTGCTTCCTCTTCCACATAGTTTCCTGAGCCCTGAGGGGAAGGACTTTGATGAAGATGTACATTTAGGACTCAGTGTTTTAAAATGTTTTACTATCTGCATATTGTCCAGTTGTGGGTCTCTCTGTTAGTTCCCATCCCTTTCTTACAAGAGGACTTTTTAAAGCGATAAATAACTAAGCAAGGTACTTAATGTAAAGATACAAGCATGATTTACATGTATAGCTGAATGTTATCAGGAATCCTTTTATTACCGTGTTCCTTAGCCCACAGTCTATCCATTCTCTGGGTCTTGGCCACATAGGTATGGGTTACGTCTCATGGAGTGGGTCTTACACCCAATCAGAGAGGTTATCTCTATGTAACCCTGGAACTTGTTATCTAGACCAGGCTAACCTCAAACTCACAAAGACCTGCCTGCCTCTACCTCCTAAATAGTGGGATTAAAGGCATATGTTAGTACACATGTGCTTCATGACCTTTGTTTTGAAATTCACAAAAACCCAGTATCTCATGCATGTGAGGTAAGTGTTCTAGCAGTGCATTATATCCAATTATTCATGTTATTAAAAATTACATTTTATATTTAAGCGAAGAAGTCTAGCTGTGTCTGACAGAATCTACTTAAGACTTTCTAGTCTCATATATTCCCTAGCACTTCCTACAGTGAGCTAGATGCTCCCACAGTAATCCTCAGGAGTTGGCTTCAAGCCAATCTTTGCAAGGGCTTTTCTGAATTGAGTTCCCTTTCTGTCTAATGACTCTAGCATGTGTTAAGTTGACAAAAAAAATCCCCAGCAAGCACAAACCCTGTCTCTTACTGCAGAGCTATAGGCAGTTGGAACTGTCATAATTTGCTCTCAAGTCCCTAGGTCCTGCTAAGCAGCTGTCATGGGCTTGGGTGAGAGTGGGGGTCCACTTCAGGAAATGTGCCTTACCAAGAAGCTAAAGAAGTTAAAACAACCATGAAGGACATGCTTTGTAGTCTCTATGATGGTTATTCTTGGTTGTCAACTTGACAATATCTGGAAGTAACTAAACCACAGATAGCTGGGTCACATCTCTAAGGGATTTCTTCTTAATTAAATTCTTCAAAGTATAAAGACCCACTTTTAATCCAGATCTTTTGAGAAGAGTGTACTCATAAATTTTTCATAGCCTACTTTAATGTTTCTACTTCACTGTTTGCGCTTCTGGTCTCACACAGTTAATACAATGGACACTTTGTCTTATTCATAATAATTTATCAATTCCTATAAATTTTGTGTAAACCTTCTAAATTGGCCAATCTTTTGGGAAATTATACTAACATTAGCTCCTGTATCCACCAACCCTTTTATGTCTACACCATTCATTTCTAACATTAATTAGGGTCCTAATAAAAAAGCTTTATTTATTCTAATAAATATTATTTATTAAAGCAAAGTAAATATTTAAATAAATAAAATGTATTATTTATTATTTATTTACTTAGCCATATTTATTTACTTATTGTAATGAAGCCCCTTTCTAAGTTCTGTCCCTCTAGAAAAGTCCCAATACCCTATGCTTACTGAGAAGTTATTGACTGTAGAATTTACTGTGGAAAAGCCCTCTCCAGGATCTATCCCTTATTCATATGGTATTGGCAGCTGAAGCTTTCATCGAGGAAATAGCCCTTTCTGAGAAGCTGCTGATAGGTGAAGCTCTCATGGAGCAGGAAATCTTCTGGGCCTCTCCTTCAATTAGGAGATTATTGTAGTAGAGACTGCCAGGAAAAAAGTTATCTGCAGGACCTGGCCCTTACTGGGGAGTTTTCACAATTGAAGCTGTCATGAGTAATGTTCTCCAGGTTCTTTCCCTTACTGTGGGGTTATTGGCAATATAATCCATCTTAGTCAGGTGTTCTCCAGGCTGCCTAGTTCTCTAGAGCTGCTGGCAGTTGAAGCTGCCTTGTGAGAGTTGCTCCTCAGGCCTCATAGCTTACTGAGGACTTAGTGCCAATTGAAGATGCCATGGTTGAGGTGTCATATCTCTTACTGAGGAGATAATAATAGAATCTGTTATGGAAATGCTCTCCAAGTTCCATTCCTGACTGAGGAGCTACTAGCAGATAAATATTCCAATTGGTGGAAGAGGTGATCTTAACACCCCGTCTTAGACTTTCAGTTTCTGCAATAAACATGACCAAAATCAACTAGTGGAGAACAGGATTTATTTTAGCTTTTAGTCCATTCTCCATTGAAGTCACTATAGAAATTCAAGGCTAGACCTTGGAGGCATGGTGCTTTATGGTTTGTTGTGATTGACTTGCTGTGTTTGCTTTCTTATGCACACAGGACAAAATGTCCCAGAGTCTCACCTTCCACATTGACCTGGACCTTCCCATATTAATCTTCAATCAAGACACCGCCCCGTGGGTTGCCTATAGGCAAGTCTTATGGAGGTATTTTCTTCTCAGATGACTCTAGCTTGTGTCAACTTGACAAAACTCTAGCTACTACAGGCCCCAAACCCTCTATGTGAAGATTTTTTCCAGTTGACATTGCCATAGGCAAGGTACCTTCTAGACACTACTCCTCTTTGGAGAATTATTAGCAATTGAAATTGCCATCAAATGTGCTGTCTAGACCCTAACTCTGAGGAGCTTTGGCAATTGATACTGTCATAGATGAGGTGCTTTATAAGCCTATCCCTCACTGAATTGCTATGACAACTGAAACTATGAAGAGAAGGTACTCTCCAGAGCCTACTCCTTATTCAGGAGTTAGTGGCAGTTGAAGCTGCCATGGGGGAGGTGCTCAACAGGGTTTATTCTTTACTGGGTAGTTAGTGGCAGTTGAAGCTGCCATGGGGGAGGTGCCCACAATGCAAGTTGAAGTGGCTATAGGGAAATGCTTTACAAGATCCATTCCTGAATAAGGAACAACTATCATATGAAGCTTCCATCATGCCCTGTCTTATAGGATTTCTATTTCTTGCATAATCACCATGACCCAAATCAACTTAATGAGAAATTTTTATTTATTTATTTATTTATTTATTTATTTATTTATTGTATCACACAACTTGTAGTTCATCATCCATGGAATTTAGTGCAGGAACACACGACAGCAATCTGGAGGCAGGAACTACAGTAGAGTCTATGGTGGGACATTTCTTACTGGCTCGTGGTCCATGGCTTTCTCAGCTCTTTCTTTTTTTCTTTTTTTCCCTGTTTTTTTTGAGACAGGGTTTCTCTGTGTAGCCCTGACCGTCCTGGACTCACTCTGTAGACAAGGGTGGCCTCGAACTCAGAAATCCACCTGCCTCTGCCTCCTAAGAGTTGGGATTAAAGCTGTGCGCCACCACTGCTGTGCAGCTCTTTTCTTTTTTTTTTTCCTTTTTCTTTTCTTTCTTTATGGTTTCCCTTAATTGAAAATAGTTTTTATTGATTATTGGTTCACCTCCCTCTACTCCTTCCAGTTGCTTCCCACTCTCCCTCCCATCCAGACCCATCCCCTTCTGTCTCTCATTAGAAAAAAGCAGGCTTCTAAGGCATAATAATAAAATAAAAAAAAAAGAAAAACAGCATAAGAGGGGAAACAAACAAAAGTAAAGTAGCCCAAGAAAAGGCACAAGATACAAATATAGATTCAAAGACCCACTTATCTGGACACTGAAGAATCTCATAAAATATAAAACTTGAAGACATAATATATACTCTAAGGACCTGCAGGGTAAAAATAGGGAAAATTTAATAAAAAGATACTTTTAAAAATAGAAAATTCCACAACATGACATTATGAAACAAGGAACTTCCAAAGATGTCATGATGTTGTTTTCTGTCAACCATTTACTGCTTCACATGCAGCCTACCCTTAAGATTAATTTTTCCCCCAGTAAGTCTCTTTTGGAAAAAAAAGTGAAATTTTCATTTGCAAGTGGTTATTAATTAGCTTGAGCTATCTATGAACTACAACCACAGTGTATGGTATCTTCAGAAAGAAAGAATTTTGTTTTATAACCTATGAGTTCTGAAATCAACATTATCCATCTATGAATTTGTTAACTTTGTAAAATTATAGTTTTTAATTAGCTTATGAAACAGTAAGTTTCCATGTGGCTTCATCACATATCTGAGTTTTGATTAACCCTTTTCTCATCCACTTCTATTCCTTGTCTTTTTACCTCAGCCATTTTGGACAAATATAGCCACCACCAGTATTCTCTGCATATTTTCATATCTCAAATCTTTTACTAGTTCGATATCCATTAAGGACTGGCTTCTTTCTAACCTCCAGACCTTTCCAGATACTCAAGTTAAACATGTAAATCTAAAAATCTAAAGCCGTGATCCATCCTTGTATCTTTGGATTGAAATAAACTTGCCATTGGAGTTAATTATTTGAAGATCAAGAAAAAAATGAACAGTAAATCCACCTAGGTATTTTTCCCCAAAGGGGGGAGATTTTTTTTAATGTACTACTCTTTGAGAATTTCCCATGCATTTACAGCGTGTTTTGATGATATCAAACCTCCATTCTACCTACTAGTTCCTTCCAGATGTCTTGCCAGCCATATTTCCCCTCCAATGACATGTCTTATCTTCATAACCTTTGTTTTTTGTGAATCTGTTTATTAATCTATTCTTAAATTCTTTGTTTAAATGTGATAGGATAGAAGTATTTAGAAATTCAAACATTTCTTTAGATTTTCCAATTAAGTGCAAAAGATAGTTTAATTTCTGTCTTAATGAGTTTCTGAATTTCATTGGTGATTCTTGTAATGGGTTCCTATTCCACCTCCAATTTTCTTCATTGGGTTTTTCTTCCTTGGATTCATTTGGCAAAAGGGTTAACTAATCTTCTTCATCTTTCTTTCATTGATTTTTTTTTGTATTTTCTTTATTTTCACTTCCATTTCATTAAATTTTGCTTTTATCTTAATTATTTCACTCTGCCCACTGATTTTAGGTCAGGCCTAAATTTTAAGGCCTTAAGTTGCATCAGCAAGTTCTTTATTTGAGATTCCCCCATTTTCTTAATGTAAGGGTCTCCCTCTTACAAATGCTTTCATTGTATCTCAAAGACTTTTGTCTTTAGGAGACAATTTTTATTCAGAGGGGTTATTTTGTTGTTTGTTTATATTTTACTTTTATTTCTTGAGACAGGATCTCTCTACACAGCCCTAGCTCTCCTTGAAATCACTATGTAGACCAGGCTTGTCCTGAACTCACAGAGATCTACCTGCATTGCCTCTCAATGTTTTGTAATGTTTTGTGTTTTCTAATTCCTCTCTTGCTTAACCATTATTCAAACATATCTTATGCTTTCCTAAGACCTCACAGGTGTGTCTATCTTTGTGTTCTCTCTGTTTGGATTCCTTCAAGTGCTTTCTATACAGCTGAGCTTTCTTAGTGGCTATGAATTCCTTTAGGTTCTTATTTTTAACAAGTGGGAATCTGTTTTATCTACTATGACAAATAGTTTTGCTCAGTATTGGAATCTGGGCTGTCTGTTGTTGTCTTTCAGAACTTGAAATACATCATTCCAAACTCCCCTGGCATTTAAAATTTCTGTTGAGAAACCAGGAGCTATTCTGATTGGACTAGTGTCATATGTGACCTTGGAATTCCCCCTTGCTACTTTCAATGTACTGTGTATATTCTGTGGTTTTATTATGCCTTGTCTCTGTGTGCTCTATATGTCTCCTGTCTCACTAATCTTGGAACATTTTCTACTGTGAATTTGAGAATATTTTCTATACCATCAGAGCCATTCTTATTGTTAGATTTTGTATTTTTTTTTTTTGGGATACATAATACCTTGAACAGCTCATTCGTTCTTTAGTAATGATCTGTCTTTGTTGCAATGTTCTGATATGTCCATCCTGTCTTCAAGTTCAGATATCCTGTCTTTTCCTCGGTCCATTATATTGGTGAGAGTTTCCATGGAATTCTTTCTTTGGATTGTGGGGCTTTTCTTTCTAGTCTTTTATTTAGTTTGATTTTTTTTATTGTTTCTAGTTCTTTGCTGAATTCCCCTTTAATATCTTTTTTTGCCTTCCTTATGTTATTCTGTCTTTTTAGTGTTGTTTATGTTCTCTTGAGATTCATTCGCGAGTTTGTTTTCTTCTTTGAATATACTTATAAACATTCTTTTGAGGTCTTTGGGATTTCATTTAATTTGCTCTCACTGGAGCCATTACTGTGGGACTAGTAATTTCTGGAGAAGTTGTGGTCCCTTGGATTTTCATGTGGCTTACATTACTGTGCTGAAATGTATACATCTGGGCTTGCTTCATTATTTAGAGATTTTAACAGCTGTGTTCTTTCAGTTGAAGTACTTTTAGTGTCCAAGTGTGTCTAGGCTGTGAGGTACATACATTAGAAGTTATATTTTCAGTCCAGGAGTTCAAGGTGCCTTGGTACCCCCTCTATATTACTTCCACAATACTTGGGGAAAGCCACAGCTGCTGGATATAACCATTATGCAAAAATCATTATTAGTCAGCAACCAACAGTGATGATTCCTTTAAGTTCAATAACGTTTGGAGTGAATTTCTGGCAAACCTGCCCTGAGCTAATTAGTGTGGTTGTCAGATCTCTCCTTAGTGCTCTCTCAGTTTGCCTGGCCTTGTTTTGGCAGATTGGTGCTGTGTGGGGAAGTTGTGAGTGGGAGCACTTGGCTTCAGCTTCCATCTCCCTGTTCTATGGGACTGGCTTATGGGGACGCGGAAGTTGTAGAATGTTGCCTGGTTGTTACTATGAGCCTCAGCTGGTCCCTGCAGTCTGCTTTAACTTTTATGTTCTTGTAGTGTTGGTATGTGAGACAAATGCATTTTCATAGAAGTTTTCACCACAGCTACAAGGGCAGATTGCTTACAGAGATAACATGGTGCATGCAGGCACTGATTCACAGTGCTTTCTGCCTGCTTTCATGCACAAAGGGTCACTGGGGTTATGTTTCCTCCTAGTGTTTAATAGCATAGATTGACTGTGTCCTTAACCATTACTTCAGCTGCTTTAGATAGACCAGTAAAATAGATATTTTATCATTTTCTCCTGTCGCAAAGCTTGCTTCATTTGTTTATTTCAGGCTTTCTGTTTTCTTAAATGCTTTACAAACAAACAAACAAAAATCTATATCTTGTTATTTAGCACTGACTGGCTTGGTAATTGCTGTGTAGCCTAGGCTGGCCACAACTTCATGACAATGCTCCTACCTCAGTCTCCTGATAATTGAGATTATAGACATGTATCGTCGTCATGTCCAACTTTCCTTATTTTAGGTTTTTTCGCTTTTGTCTAAACATGATGTTTCAGCAGATCTCTCTTTACACTCCCACGTTCTTTCTTTCACTTTACCTAGCCTTATCTTGACATTCTAAAGTAAATTTTCTATTGGGCTATTGATTTCTAAGATTCACATTTAAAGTCTCTTTTTTTCAAAATACTTATTATTTCACTAAATTTCTTATTGGTACCCTGTATTGTGTATTTTCTTCAGAGTATTTTATCAATATTTCTAAAACTCATTCTCTTGAATTTGTCTTTAGTCATTTCATCCATTTTGATGTGCTTGTAATTTGTTGCTAGAAATTTATGATTTTTAGTGACTGCCATACTGTTGTATCCTTTCCTATTTTTTGTGTTCCTCTATTTATACTTGTATATCTGCCAGAAACGATACCCCTACAATTTTTGTGGAATGATTTTTCTAATAAGTAGCTTTCTTTTGAAGATTATCTTGTAGTATCAGTGTTTTAGGCAATGTTGAATTTATTTTTGAATAGACACTGTACTATATTTTCCCTTTGCCATTAAATATTTTACATGTATTTATTCTCTGCGTGTATGTGGATGGGTGTGTACCTATCCCAGTAACACAGATATCAGAAGACAACCTACAAAATTCTGTTCTCTCCTTCCCCATATGGGTTCTTAATATTGAACTAAAGTCATCAAGCTTGGTGGGAAGCCCCTGTCCTGATATAGTTACTGTTGGGCATCTTCCTGACCAGCCCCCCCCCAATCTGTTTTTTTGGCTATGATTATTGAAACTGGGAACAGTACATGGAATATTAGTTTTTGAAAGAACTATTGACTCTGCAGGTCACATGAGGGGGACACTAGCAACTGAAGTAGGTGGTAGGTATAGTGTATACAATAGACTATGTCAGTTGCAGCATACATGACTACACCTACAGTGGGAGTGGTGGCCTCTATCAGACGATGGAGATTTCCTAATTCATATTGATGTTAGCTGTGTTGTTTGAAAAAGTCTAACAGCAGATGCTCTAGTAACTGTGAGGGACCTGAACACTTACTTATCCTCCGTCTAGACATTGGTGAAGACCATGTTTCTACTGTGGGAACCACAGTAGTCCTTATTTGGTGGTCAAACCCAGTCTTGCCAGCAATGTGTGATTAGGAGTCTGAGTAGGAGCAAAAGCAACCAACTGTGGGATGGTGTAGGTGTGATGACAGCAGTAAGTGCCATGTTCTCTCTGCTATTATGAATGAACTTGCCTTACCAAGACAGTGTCACACACTCCCTCTACTATCTACATGGCTTTCAGGATCGTTTCTCTTCCCAAACCCAGCAGTAATCAACAGAAATGGGTCACAGTTAAGCTAAGAAAATTCTGTCCAGTAGTAGTGATTGAGGGAACTAGAGAGAGTTGAAGGTAGCTAACAACAACAGGCAAAGTTTCCCTCTTGACCTTCATAGCTGCAGCCCCAGGGGTGGGGCAGGGCAACCGGCAAGGTGGAGGCATTGCTCAATAAAAGCCTCTGCGTGCCTGTGGGTAGGAGGTGGTAACAAAGAATTCTTTCCTTGATAGTGGGACAGGCACTTAAGTACAGTGGTAGAGGGAGGGGTGGTGGGTATTATGTGGGTAGCAACCTTGGACCTGGAGTGAAGCTGCGCTTGACTGCCCACGCCCCTAGCCTCAGAGAGCAGGAGTTATTGGAGTGCTCTACACTCACATTTGTTTCCAAACAGTGAAGCTACCTACTGAGTCAGTGCAGGGGAATGTTGATCAGATCTCAGTGATTGGAATATGCATGAAGTTCAATTCTTAGTCAAATGACAGGGCCTTTATCAAGCAGGTTTCTGGCTACAGCCCCCTGAGGGTTAGGTCAGAGCTGTTGTGAATTCCTTTTTCTAAACCTGGCTCCTGAATAAGTTTTAATTTGTTTATCTATCCCAAGCTACATGCCTGTAATAGTTGCACAACTTTTCAATAGTTACAATTGTGCATATTCATACTGACTGAACATACTAGTACTTTACATTGGAAGTGCCAAAAATATTTGATTTCCTTTACTGTGTTGTAGTCTCAGTTGTTTTTGAGGTCTCCATTCTCCTCCTGTCAAATTCCCAGGTTTTCACAGGAGTGCTCACCTTAGCTTACACTGTTCATTCCTTCTGTTGCTTTCTTTCTTTGAAGTTGAGCTAACAAGGACTGGTTGCCTGAATTCAGCCATCTCACTATCTATCAAATGTTCTTTAAATCAGTTTTGGAAGAGATAAGCTATAAGCTTTGAAGTCTTCACATTGTAGCAATTTTAAACCAGGAATGAATATATCCTAAGAAAATGCGAAGAAGCTAAAAGAGCACACAAGAAGTCACAATTTCCTGTTCATTTTAGCAGTATAAAGCTGGCAGCTACTGAAGTGAGTATGCATTGTCACCAAGGAAATGCCTAACTACTGCACATGTATTTTAGAGATTACTTAGCAATACTTAAATGCTCAATAAATATTATGTGGGAATTTCATATATGAACTATTGCACTCAAATTTACAAAACATACAAACACAGTTCACCAGTGCCAAAAAGAGACTAAGTACATGAAGGGAAACAGGAGAAAGTAAAAAATTCCACTGAGGTTTACAATGGTAAATTTTGGATGGTATTTTGAGGAAGACTTTTAAGTTCTAACAATGAGTACTCTGGAATCCATCAACCACTTTGTAGATGTTAAGATTTTGGCATATTTGCTTGATCTTCCTTCCCTCTCTCCCTCTCCCTTTCTCCCCTTGTAAGACTGATGAGCCTTAGCTGGAGCACCCCTCCACTGAGTGAGCAACATGGAGCCAGGGATTACTGATGCAAAAGCAAGAGGAATTTATTGTTCCAGCATACTGGGGTTTTCATCCCGCACCCAAAAGAGAGGCCGCAACCGCAGGAGTCCTGTTAAATGTTTGCACTGCCAAAATCCTCATCATCTATTTTATGTCAGCTTCATATTTTGTTATTACCATGCCAATGACACTCCTAAGAAAGTGATTCTATATTTTTTCTATATGAAAATGTTTGGGATTTTTCACTTAAATCTTCCTGGTGTTGATGATTTTGGGCTACCATGTTTTATTTTCACCTTTATTTTCTTTGTGCATAGTCAATTCATCCAACTCAAGTCAGTGGAAAACTTTCACTCTCCTCATTAATTTTAATGTCATTTCCATTATATACAAAGTTGCAGTACGTGTTTAATTATATTTGTAGACTTCATTGAGCCTCATTAGTCTGATCATTCCTTTGGATAATGTCATGCTGTTTTAAGTATGTCTATAAAATGTTTATATGCTATACTTTTTATTCAGTTACAAATATATAATTATTTGCTTCCTAATATCTCCCTTAAGTCAAGAATAAAAAGTTTTTTCCATTTGCTTTCCTTCATTTTTATAAATTTTCCTTTCATATAATATAATTTTCTTTTTTTAATTTTATTTTCTATATTCTTTGTTTACATTCCAAATGCTTTCCCCTTTCCGAGTTCCCCCCTCACCATATGTCCCATAAGTCCTCTTCCCCCCTTTCTTTTTAGCTAGTGCATTTAATTCATTTTTATAAGCTCTGAAATCAGTTGTTATAATCTCTTTCATATTGTTTTACTGCTGCCTTGTGTTCAAAGAGTTAGCTTAAATAGAGTTAGTCCTTAAGCAAATGAAATCTCTTTAATCTAGAAAATTTTAAATAAATCTATTATTGTAGAATATATATTTGCAGAGATATTACAAAAGTATTGAAGTCAATTCTAATGTATCCTATACTTCAATTACCCTAATCAAAATTATAGATTAGAATAGTGAATTTATCACACTTATTATCTTCATAGAAAGGGATTTGAGCATAATTTAGAGGAAATACACGTAAGTTAGTCTAGCACTTTTATCTATTTACTTTTATTCAAATTTTATTTATTTTCATGTTTTTATTACATAAATTTTTAGACATTTCATATATACACTATATTTATACCATTTCTTCTCCCTCAAACCCCTCCCATGCATTCTTTCCCATAGCTCCTGCTTCCTATACACACACATTTATTTAGGACTGACCATGTGGCATTGCATAGCCATATAGGGGACTTATCCTTGTGAAAAACTAGATTCTTTTATCTTTCAGCAGTGATTAATTGCCTATAGCTCTTCATTTATGGGTGGGACCCTTGTGTAATTTCCCCTATCCATGTTGGCAACTGCTATTGTCATTGTTGAGATCTTGTTCAGGCTTGTTATTGTTTAGATCTTGTCATTGTTCAGATATTGTTTAGTTCTGGGGGGTGTAGTTTCTCTTTTATATATAGAAGACCCAGTCTCACAGCAGACTTCCTGATGCTTTGCCTCTTGCAATTTTCCTTGATTCTCTACTACAGTGTTCTCTGAGCTTAATGTGCTGGAGTTGTCTGGTAGATATATCAGTTGAGGTGACAAAAATGAATAGAATATAGGTCATAGATAAGAGGGGATATTAATTCAACCTCACAACAAAGGGAAGCTTTGGAAAATGGATTATATTCAGTTTTTTCCCTTGATGCATAAGAATTGGATTTTGTAACTTTGTGTGAATCATTTGCTACATGTACCACTAAGCATGATTGGTGTGTAACATCCAGGAAATACGGTTCAGAAGAAGACATCTGTCCAAAGCTAATAGATAACGTTGCAGCTAAAAATGAGATAAAGTGGACTGATAAAAGAAATATTTTCAGAGTATATACGCCATTCATTAAAATTCCAGTAATGCCTGTTGCTTTACAGCTTGGTTTAATGTCTTTATGGCTTTATCTACACCAAATTAGTATTTCCCTGAAGCAACTTAAGTCAATTAATTTTAAGCACTCAGTGTCACTGTGTTTTTAAAGAAACATGGCAGTATTTTGAGGTTTCCTAATCTGAAATTTATCTTAATGAGCAAGTTAAATCTTAAAATATTTGTTGAAAATGGCAACAGAGTTGGTCTTATTATACAGTCATTCTCTGAGTTTATCATGCTTTATAAACATTTCATTCATTTAGTTCCATAAACCATTCATTTAGTGTTGTCTCTTCAAATTAAAATACAAATATTTGGTATAAAGATGAAAATTAACACCATTATCCTTCTGAGGGTTGATGGATGTCATCTTGTAGACCACTATCTCTGGCATTTGTTGATATTCTTTGATTACATGTTGCTGATAAAATTGCAAATTTGTATGCAGTTCTAATCAATAAGTCAATGGATGAATGTATCCTTAACTTACTTTTGCTATTGTAAACATCTTGATAAACAAAGAATAGTGTTAGCAGTCAGGATGTGGCCCTGATACTAACCAGTACTGATATTTACCCATTAGATTACGTCAATGAATTTTCCTGTTAGCCCATCTGTTAACCCAATCCAAAATCGTTGACAATTTGTAATCTGTTCATTTCCATACTTCTGTTATTTCAAGAATGTCACATAAAGAAATGATGTGTATCATTTAGAGATTGACTGTGTCAGTCAGTAGTCCTAATCTAGAAAAAAGAGTTAGTATTACTATATTTGACTTTAAGACCGTGAATATCATTAGGACTATGGTGAATAGTTTAACTACTTAGTGAATATTTCTGAATTTCCATATAAGCATAATTCTTGGGGAGTTGTTGCTTTTAGGAATGGGACATTCTTGTTTAATCATGAGCAGTTGTCATTAGCATGGATGTACTAGTTTATCTAAATATAGAGAAAGAGTGATATTTGTATCATTTCACAGTATATTGTTGTTTTAATTTCACCATACTATGTGTATGATAAGAAACATATCAATTTAGGTTCCTTTATATTCCCCTGCTCACAATATTATTACCTTCAATATTTCTTTTCACATTTAGAAATATAACATTGTTAAACTCTTATCAACCACAAATCATAATTAGGAACCCTCATAGGAAAAGAAGAGCCCCATAGTATTTATCTCTCTTTTTGCCTGCTGAAATTTTTCTTCCTACTTGATAGTCCATAATCATTTCCTGTGTTTTTTTTTTGTTTGTATGCAGAACTTGCTCTGCTCATTATTTCAAATACATTTCTGACAACAAAGTGTGTTTCCTTTCAGCAGAGGCTTGTTTTCCCTTCTTTAACTTTGAAGCTTCCTTTTACTATATATACAGTTGTGAATTTAAAACAAACAAACAAACAAAACCAGCCAGCCAACCAAACAAAACCATCATGGCATGGATAAGAAATTGTCATTCCAAAGTTTTCCAATTTTTTTTCCCAAAAACTTAGATGTACACTGGTACATTGTTTTGACTTTATTCTGTTTGGAGTCCACTGAAATGAAAAAAAAAATACTACAAATTAACTGTGAGAATTTCATACATGCCTGGCCATGCTTTAGTTATATTTACCTCTTCATTATCCCCTCTTATCTCTCTACTTCCCCTCTGGAGTCCCTCTTCTTTCCTATTTGTCTTTCTTATAGATTGCTGTCTTTATCTTTTCTGCAGATTCCATACATGGATGAACATCAACAATCCTTAACTTTCCGAGGAAGCTGGCTTATTTGGCTTTACTTGATGATCTGCAGTTATACAAATTGTTTACAAATTAATTCAGTCTCCATCATATATTTGTATGTATCTGTATGTGCATCACACTCTCTTCTTAGTTCCTTAACCTTTTAATGTATTCCTAAGGCTCTTTTATACTTCAGATGCCACAAAGTCAGTGGATTTCTTGAATGTGTAACTTTGTTTCAGAAGTTCTGAGAAATTTGCAAACTCAATTTCCTTGAGTGTTTTTTTTTCACCCCTGAATTTTCTCTTCTGTAACTCCAGTGACAGAAAAAACAGTTCACTCTTTCAATATACTTGATTCTCAGTTCCTGACCTTCTTCAAAATTGACCATATAATCTGTCATGAAACAAGCTTTAAAAAAAGGGGGGTGGTGGTATTTATTTTACTTTTGAATTCTGTCTGTGCTTGTGCAAGTGCCTATATTGTCCAGAAGAGGGCATCAGAGTCCCTGAAAGTGGAGTTACTGGTGGTTGTGAGCCGCCTGACAGAGCTGGAAATTGAGCTTGGGTTCTTTGCAAGAACACTATGTACTGCTCACTGCTGAGTCATCTCTAGCCTCTTGATTTTTTCTCACTAAAAATATTTTTTATTTTTTAATTGAAAATGTATTTTTTTCATATAGTACTCTCTGACTATAGTTTCCCTTCCCCTAGCTCCTCCTAGCTCCTTCCCACTTCTCCACCCACCCAAATCCATACCCTTTCACTCTTATTAGAATACAAACAGACATCTAAAACTAATAATAACTGATCACACATGCAAGAATGCCATAAATACATAAAACTAGATACCATAAGATATATGCAAAGGACCTGTAAAATTTAAATAAAACAAAACAAAACAGCAACAAATCAGACAAGGCACTATGAAATGGAAAAAAAAAAAAAACCAAAAACGCTCCAAAATGACCAGTGAGTTTGTTTTGCGCTGGCTATCTTCTGCTGAGCGTCAGAGTTGTCCTCAAGTGTGGTTTGTATACGCAATGAGACACCATTGAAGAAAACTACTTTTTTTCTTGTGAATAGCTGTTAATTGGAGATAGCTTCTGGCTTAGGAATGGGACCTCATGTCTGCTTTCCCTGTCAGCATAAGGCTTAGGTTTGTGCAGGCCCCATGCATGTTTTTACATTCTCTGTGAGATTATATGTGTGTCATTCTTGTTGAGACTAAGAAGGCATTGTTTCCCTGATGTCTGTCTTCCCCAATGGCTCCTATACAATAGCCCCATAGTTCTTAATTGCATTATTAATGTTGTATAATTTCTAGTTTGTCTTTCAGTTCACTGATTCTTTCCTCTGTTCTGTTCATGTTGTGTAGCCTATCCATCGTGCCTTTTCATTTAGTTTTTGTACTTCTAAGTTCTAACATGTCCATCTTGTTCTATTAAAAATGTCTTAGATACATTTTATTTTAGATATGTGGAGGTTTGTTATGTATATGCACCATATGCATGTCTGGTGCCCAGGGAAATCAGAGGATAGTGTTCTTTTGAACTGGAACTGTGAATGGTGGTGACCTATCATGAGGATATTTGGAACTAAACTTGGATTCTATGCAAGAATAACAATTGCTAAACTACTGAGTCATTTCTCTATCACCATATCTTATTCTTTCGGGTAATTTCTTTCTTTGCTAATACTTACTAGTTTCTATTCTCTATGTGACCTTCACTTATACCAGGGATTACAAATGCCATCTCACAAGCTGGAATGATAAAGATGTTTGAAATATTTGATAGATTTCAAATCATCTATATTTTTTAATGGATGGGAAACTCCCTCAAAGCAAATGAAAATTACTGAATCTCAGCAAAACATTAGAAATTATTCTCTGACCCAACTCCAAAAGACAAGGAAGCCAATCCTTCAATAGTTGTTGTTAGGGAGCTAAACTCAGATTCTCTTATGTGATGGTCACTGAGTGTGAGTAGATAATGTTTGCCACTAGTTTGTGGGTATGAAAATTAAAGGTCCTACTGTATACCTGGCTATGTCTGAAACTAATTTTAGGTGTGAGAGACCATTACTATGGTTTTATAAAGGTTAATGTCAGGCTATCCACTGGCCCTTTACTGTCATGTTGTGTGATCAAACCATAGTCACTTTGTGTGTTGCCAAGTTCTCATTTCATGGTCTGTCACCTAGTTGGAATAAGTTTATTTAGAAAAAAAAAAGAATGCATGATTAATCAGTATTTTCAGCTAGGTTTGACAGAAAGTTGAAGGAATAGGGAAATCCATCACACATCTAGTGTTTCTTCTTGGGTATGAAACTCTGAGATCAGTTTGTAGTACATCCAAAATATTTTGAACAATATTCCTTTTTTGTTTTGTTTTGTTTGTTTTTGTTTTTCAACAGGGTTTCTCTGTGTAGCCCTGGCTTTCCTGGAACTCACTCTGTAGACCAGGCTGGCCTTGAACTCAGAAATCCACCTGCCTTTGCCTTCCAAGTGCTGGGATTAAAGGCGTGCGCCACCACTGCCCGGTTTGAACAATATTCCTAATAAACCTTACGCACATATCATTCATTTATTTGCTTCAGGTTTAGCCCATTATCTTATCATAGTATACCTCCATGCTTGCAATATCAAGTTCCTTTAGTGTTTATCTGAAAATGTCGTTAGTCATATTTACACTTGAATACTTATCTGCCTGTAGAATCCTAGGTGAGCAGTTACTTTTCTTTTAGCTGTTAGATGAATGACTTTTTTATTCTGTGTTATTTTAACTTTTATTGTATTTATTCTGTATATATATTGTAGGAACACATGTTCTATGATGTTTATGTAGAAGTCAAAGGAGAATTTGTGGGATTCTGTTCTCTCCTTTCATAATGTAGGTTCTAGTCATCGAAGGTAAGCCATCTCATTAGCCATTATCCTGTATTTCTGATCCAATATCCATTGTGAAATTCTTGTTTCATCATTGATAAAATATCCTCTCTGTTTTTCTTTTGACTTTGGTACCTGGCAGTTTTTCTACCTTGTTTTTACATATAAACTTAATTTTACTTATTTTGATCGCATCTTTACTCTTGCAATCTGAATACTTGTATCTTCCTTATATTGTGGAAAATCAAGTCTTTCACCATTTCTTCTTTGTATTTTGTCATCATCAGTAGGAATGACCTCTATATGCACGTTACAGTTTCTCACATCCATAATTGTATCTTTAAATCTCTTCTTAATCATTTATATCTTAACCATACATCATTTTTGTTTTTAATTTAGTGACTACTTTTATTACTAAAAAATTTGTAGAATACTTTTAAATTAATATTACTATGCATCATTAGAACCTCTTTATTCTAGATTACATGTGTATGCCCTATATTCTATGTTTATTATTTGATCATATATATACCCTTCAGTTGCTGCCTGCTTTATCTCTTCTGTTTGTTTTGGTATTCACATTTTCTTTTTGGAAGTCTCTGATATTCTGTTTTATAAGGTTGTTCCCTGCAGAGTAATTTCTTTACATACTTGTGCTAGAGGCAGCTGGGATTTAATCTACCAGGAAGCAGCTTTCAATGTTAATTTTACTTTGTATGTGTTCACCCTGTATGTAATATAAATTCAGACTTTATTAGGGCAATTTATCATGAGATAGAGGCTTTCATTTCCTTTTGTAGACTTTTTTGTTTGGTTGTTTTCTGTACCCAGTAAGGAGATCAGAAACATTTCCTTAAAGCTTCCCTAGGTTACTGAACAGAGGTATTTTTCTTCTAGTTCTTTACTCTCAAGATATAGCTTATAATGTTTATGGCTCCATTTATAGCTTTCTTCCTTGCACAGGTACAAGGTCATGATCCACTTCACTGAAAAGGCGTTTGATAGCATAGCCCATTACTGTCATTGTCTACAGGCAATTAAAAATGCCCTTAGATAACTGTAGTAGTATCTAATGTGCCTAGCACTCAGGGTTCAAGTTCCTTATATAATATGGCAACTAAGAGATTTTTCATGATTATTAAAATTGTTGTATTTCATACATTTTTATATCCTTTCAGCAGTATTTGGTGGTGGACCAGTTTGTCATGCCAATGGAAATATTATAGAAATTACTTTGAATAGTGTAAAAGCATGGTGGATAGGTTTTTTTGGTGTGCTTTTATGGTCATTATTCTTGGAAATGTATTTTCACAGGAGGAAAAATTCTCTGTGACTCAATCTCAAGCAAATAAATATACAGATGTATGACCAATTACAAAATCCTAAAAGGTTGAACAACCTTTCTACCTTTTAGGGAACTAGTAATCTTGGTATTGGTATATTTGAGCGTACTTCTCTGTAATGGACAAATGACAGCATGTTTACTATTGTTTGGCTAAAATAACCTATGATTTACTTTGCATCAGTACTCAAATTTACGCAATGCATTTTCTTTGTCTAAGTCCCATTTAGCTAAAAATATGCCTGATGATTTCTGTAGTTACCTACTTCCAATACAAAACTATGGGTATTTTTGAGGGGCCATTTATTTTTCTCAGAGAAAGTTCTTTCATCCAAATAGGAATCATTTCAGTAAAAACTTCCTGCTTACTTTTACTGAATTCTTCATACTTTAAGATGCTAGCTTTTGTGTTTTGTTGTATTTATTTACCTTTAGAAAATGACTGTACCACATTAAGAGTTAGCCAACTCCCTTCCCATTATATACATACATACATACATATACATATACATATACATACATATATATATATATATATATATATATGGACTCTTTTGGTCCTACAGCCAATAATGGTGACTAAACTATATTTTAACATCAGTGTATAGTACCTGGAACATGGAATCATGCTGTTCTTATTGTTTCTTGAATTTTACAGTAAACTATATAAATACAGTATACATTAAAGGTTACTCATAAAAAAGTGCAGATTTAAAGAAAAAATAATTAGTGAAGTTTTACCAAGTGCTATGAAGATTGAGAGAAGTTTAGAGAACTCCCCAAACAGTGACATCTTTTAAATAAGTTATTTATTTAAATTATCAGATGCATTTTGAATTTTCTTTGCTATCTATTCAAGAACTTTTTTCTCATTTTTGAGATTATAATACTATTGTATCATACAATTATATGTCCTATGAATTATATCCTATTCATATGTATATTCCTAAATATTTAAGTATAAATATTTTGAAATGTATTTATGTATAATTATTTGCTCATTTCATGTTATTTATACATATATATTCAGGGCTGAACATTTTATATTAGATAAACTATTGGTATACTTTCCACTGGGGAAGACTATTTTTCTGATCTCAGCATTACTTGGTTGCCTGTAAATTTTTGTGTAGGTTTGAGGCCTCATGGGCTCTCCCCTGTCCAATTTGACATGTCTATTGGTGTCATCCTCGTTCAGTTCATGTGTATTTAGTCAAACTGGTGAGACCTTATGGGTGTAGCTTCTGATATAACTAGCAGACACAACCCCTCAGCAACGATCCCCAACTCCATGGTTCTTAAATCTTTCTTCCTCCCTTTCCACAATGTTCCCTGGACTTTATGTGTGGGAGTGTTTTGTATATGTATAGTTTGTGACAGGGCTCTACAACACTTCATTTTGATAGGTTGTGATTTTCATAAGTGGTCTCTGTTGCAAAGAGGAGTTTCTTTGATGATGGGAATGCACTTTTTTTTATGTGTATGTAAATATTGTGAGAAGATTGTACCTGGTGAGGCTTGTGTTTGACTTTTTCAGAAGCCTTCAGTGTTAGTTATCCCCCCATAACCTCTCATCTACCCTGCCCCCCCAACCTAACCTAACTCTCTGACACCACTATTCCTCAGGCTTCCTTCATACTATTGGCATTCTCCTTCCTCTCGCTTACAAAACTCCTGCCTTACTGTCTTCCTGATTTCTATAGGTACTACTTCTGGATAGCCATAACTAGGGCATGTAGTAGATCTACTTCTAGCTTTCTAAGGATCCTTCACACTGATTTCCATTCTAGCTGTAACAGTTTGTTACAGAAAACAATTTGTTTTCATTTATTTGTTATCCTAGCCATTCTGAGACTGCAGTAATATGAAATCTCAAAATATTTTGACAGGGTGTCTCTGTGTAGCACTGGTTGTGCTGGAACTCTTAGACCAGAGTGGCCTTGAACTCAGAAATCTGCCTGCCTCTGCTTCCCAAGTGCTAGGATTAAAGGTGTGCACCACCACTGCCTGGCTAAGTATTTTTAATTTACATTTCCCTACAGAGCAAGGAAGTAGAAAATTTAAAATCTATATTTCATGCACATGGACAGTTTTTTTTTTTTATACTCTGTTAGGTTCCATGCCCAAGTTGTTAATTGGGTTGGTTTCTTGGTGTTTGGTTTACTGAGTTCTTTGTATATGTAACACCCTGTCAGATGTTTATCTGGTAAAGATATGTTTCCTATTTTATATGTTGTCTCTTCACTTGAATAATGGAATCCATAGCTATACAGACACTTTTTAGTTTCATAGGTTTCCATTTATCATTTATTGGTCTTGATGCTTTTGTTGCTTACTTCCTCTTCAGAAAATCCTATCCTATACCTATATAAGTTGAACCATATCCTCTAATTTCTCCTCTAACAAAATTGGGGCATTTGGTATTATGTCAAAGTCCATGGTTAATTTGGATTTGAGTTTTGTGCAGGATGAGAATAGATTACCTATTTTTATTATTTGCCCTGTAACTGTAAAATCCAGAGTTATTTGTTGAAGATGCCACTTTTTCTTCAACGTATATTTTTGTCCACTTTGTCAAATTTCAAGTGGCTGTAGGTACACAGGCTTATATTTACATCTTTAATTCTATTCAGTTGATCACAGTGCCTGGTTTTTTGTTTGTTTTTGCTTTATTTTTCTTAATGCTTTACAGCATAACTTGAAAATAGGGATGGTGATAACTCTTTCGGTGTTTTACAGTTCAGGATTGTTTTGGCTATCCTGGGTCTTTTGTGTTTTCACAGGAATCGTTAAGTTTTCCTTAAAATTTTGACTGCAATTGTAATGAACCTGTATATTATTTTTGGAGATTTGGCCATTTTCAAGAATCCTACTAGTCTATTAACATGGAGATCTTTCCATATTCTGATCTTTTCTTAAATTTCTCTTAAGCATTTATTGTACAAGTTTTTCACTTCGTTAATTTGATTTATTCCAAGATACTTTATTTTATTTTTAAAGTTGAGGTTGAAGTGAATGGTATTGTTGTTTGTGATCTCTTTCTGATATTTCTTTATTTTTGGTATACAGGAAGACTACTTGTATTTTTCTATTACTTTTGTTTTGTTTTGTTTTGTTTTTGTTTTTGTTTTTTTCGAGACAGGGTTTCTCTGTGTAGCCCTGGCTGTCCTGGAACTCACTTTGTAGACCAGGCTGGCCTCGAACTCAGAAATCTATTACTTTTTTATTGTTGGAGAATATATTTATCAGCTGTAGTTCTGTCCTAGTCTTTAGGATACCTTATGTACAGAATCATATCATCTTGAAATAAAGATACTTTGAGTTTTTCCTTCCCGTTTCCATCTGTCTTAGTTTTGTACCTTCTTAGTGTTGTAGGCAAGCCTTCAAGCACTACATTGAAAGGGGGTGGAAATAATTGACATCCTTGTATTGTTCCTGATTTCAGGAGAAATGCTTTGACCTTTTCTTCATTTAGCATGAGGTAGGCTCTGGGCTTCATGTGTTACTATAAAATGTTTTAACAAATCATATTAACAAGTGATTTTTCTTTCCCTCAGAATCCAGTTGCATTTGCCTTACAGTTTAGATTTAATTTTTATTTTAACTTGTGGCTTAGCAGTTTACACTACTTGTTTTTGTTGTTGTTGTTGTTGTTGTTACTTGTTTGTTTCTGATGACTAGGGCTTAATTCCAAGCACCCACATGGTGTTTTATGGCTATACAGAACCCAAGATCCAGGGGATCCAACACGCTCTTCTATCCTGAGAGGGCACTAGTCACAAAGTGGTCCACATACATTCATGCAGACAAAACACCCCCCCACACACACACACCAACACAGACAAAGCTAACTATTGAACTAACTAAATAAATCCAACAAAGATTTTTAAAACATCCAGAGGATTTTTTACCTACCTAAAATGCCAATATATTTCTGTAGCTATCATGCAGGCAGTAACATTGCATGAAAACCTAGATTTTAATTGCAAACATGTACTCACATAATTCTTGTTTAAATTATAATTGAGACCTCTGATTATTTATTTTCACAACAATTTAGTTTCCTAGTTCATAAAGTAGAAGATTTGATATCTACTTCCTACTGTCTCTAAACTTGCCCCTTTTTATAAGTAATGAGCCTGTTTTCTTTTTTCCTTGGTTTGAAGAACTCAATACTAATCATTCTTTAATTAGTTCTTACCTGGTTATTGTTTCAGTACTTAATATTTTCATATCATTTTGCCACGCGAATTATTGAGCATATCACTCTAAATAGAATGGATCCTTTGAAATTCTTTACTATGTAATAAATCTTAACTTGAATGAATTTATTTTTCTGTACCATAAAACTTGTTATCTAGAGTGCAGGCCTTCAAACTACTAGAACTGAATACACTCAGGGAGCTAAGTAGAAATGTAGAAGACTAAGCCTAAAAAAATTTTACTCAGTGGGAATATGTATTCTGTCAAGATGCCAAATGAGTCATATGTACATTAAGCTGCAAAACACATTCATCTAAGTACATATGGAAGAACAAAGACTCCTTTGGATATCATAATGTGGTTCAAGTTAGGACAGATGAGATTACTAAAGTTCAAGGGTATCATTGAGATGAGAACAGATAAACAAAGAGAAGAGCCAGAAGAAGGAACATGAAATTCATTTAATAATTCTGAGGAAGTATGTCTTGTATGGCAGACAGATTTGATAATCGAAAGAAATAAAGCAAATGAAGACCGAGAGTGAATAGGTTGTTTAGCATCAATTCATGGGAACTACTTTTCATTTTTAATTAAGACATTATCATTTAAAAACAAACAATCTCTTCTCAGCTAGTAAAACTTCCTAGAGGCACTATAACCATGAGCAAATTTACATGTTGGTACATTCTTATACCAAACATAAAACACCTTATCATTTCTAGCATATAAATCTGGAATGCATTCTTTCATAAAAGCCATATTCCTAAAAACAAATTAGCTTTGAGGATACAGTTATTAAAAGTACTTGATCAACAACTCAATTAGATGTAACCCATTCCCAGAATTGGAGTTTTCAGTTGGCAGTGAGAGATGTCCAGATGAGGCTCTGTCTTCTATGTTCAATGAACATAAATAAGTAAGTGTCTCTGTAGTAGTATATAGAGTCTTTTTGGTATATGCTCAAAAGTGGTACAGCTGGAACTTGGGATAGATCAATTCTCACATTCCTGAGGAACCACTACATTGATTTCCACAGTTGCTGTCTAAGTTTGTACTACAACCAACAATGGATGAGTATTTTATTTACTCCATATCTTCACCAGCATGAAATGTCCTTTGTGTTTTTGTTCTTGGACATTCTGACATGTGTAAGATGGAATCGCAAAGTGGTTTTGATTTGTATTTCCCTGATGGCAAAGGAAGTTGTACATTTCTTAATGTACTTCTTAGCCATTTGAGATTCTTCTAATGAGAATACACCATTTAGATCTTTATCCCATTTTTTAATTGAGGTGCTTTCTTGATGTCCAGTTTTATTGAGTTATTTATATATTTTAGAAATTAGTCCTTTATCAGATGTGTAGTTCATAAAAATCTTGTCCCATTCTGTAACCTACTACTTTACCTGAATGATAGTGTCCATTATCATACCAATGCTCTTCAGTTTTATGAGGCCCCATTTATTATTGTTGTTTTTAGTGCCTGTGCTAACTATTCCCCACCTTCTCTCCTATCATACTCAGTGTAGCTCTCCTTATATTAAAGTCTTTGATCCATTTGGAATTGAGATTTCTATAGGGTGGTATGTATCTATTTGCATTTTTCTACATGCGACCAGTCAGTTTGACCAGCACCATTTGTTGAAGGTTTGTTGTCCAGAGGTGTGTGAGTTTATGTCTGAATCTTAAATTCAATTTTATTGATTAACATATATTATGTTATGCCAATATTATGCCATTTATTTTAATAGATATATTTCATTTTATTACTTTTTGAACTTTTAAAAAATTATTTTATTTATTTACATTCCTTCCATTGTCTGTCTCCCAGTCCGCCCCACTTCCTCATCATATTCCTTCCATCCTTGCCTCTGAGAGGTTCCTCACCACCACCAGGCATGCCCCTTCCCTGGGGCCTCAAGTCTCTTTAGGATTAGGCATATCTTCTTCTACTGAGGCCAGACCAGGCTGCTGGTAGGGCCTCTCAAAGAATAGACATGCTAGGCTTCTGACTGTCAAAATATCCCACATCATACCACAAGGACACATATGTTCATAACAGCCTTATTTGTAATATCCAGAAGCTGGACACAATCCAGGTTTCCCTCAACCAAGTAATGGATACAGAAAATGTGGTTCATTTGCACAATGAAATACTATTCAAATATTAAAAATGAGGATATCATGAATTTTGCAGGCAAATGGATGGAAATAGGAAATATCATTCTGAGTGAGGTAATCTTGACCCAAAAGGATATGTATGGTATGTACTCATTGATAAATCGATATTAACCAAAAAGTACAGAACACCCTAAGATACAACCAACAGACCATAAAAATTTAACAAGCAGGAAGGCCCAAGTAAGGATGCTTCAATCCTACTTAGAAGGGGGAACAAAATAATCAAGGGAGGCAGAGGGAAGGAGGGACCTGGGTGGGAGAGGGGAAGGGAAGGAGAAAGGGGAAACAGGATCAGGTATGGAGAGGGGGCAGGAAAGAAACCCAGAAGTCCAGGAGAATGAATGGAAAAGTTCAGCCTCTAGGGGTGGGAAGTAGGCGGACCCTCTAGAAAGTACCAGAGACATGGGAGAGAGAGTAGTCAATGGGGATGACCTTAGCCAAATGCCAAACAATGGAAGAGGGACCTCAGAGAGTCCATCTCCATTAGAGAGACAGGACCTCAAGTGGAGGAATAGGTTTACCAAACCATATATACATTTCAGATCCAGACTTATTCCTGTCTAAAAGAACTGCAGGAACAAAAAAAATGGATCAGAGACTGAAGGAAAGGAGGTCCAGTGACCAGTCCAACTTGGGATGATCTCATAGGGATGGAGCATCAAGGTCTGACACTATTACTGATGCTATGATGTGTTTACAGACAGGAGCCTAGCATTGCTGTCCTCTGAGATATCCTGCCATCAGGTGACTGAGACAGATCATGCTGTTTTTATACTGCTTTTTAGTATAATTTGAGATATGGGATATGATACCTCTTCCTCCTCCTCCTCCTCCTCATTATTATTATTATTATTATTATTATTATTATTATTAATTGATTTAGCTATCTTGGTTTTGTGTCTGTTTTCATGTGAAGATGAAATTAATCCTTTTATATTCTGATTGGGATTGTGTTGGAAGTTTAATGGGGTTTGCATTGAATCATTAGATTGATTTTGGTAATGGGGGGTCCCCAAACAACCTAAGCTATTGACAAGGCTATTGGATGCTCTCCACAAACTAATGGCAAGGCCCTACTGCTGAAGATAACATCAGCATTACTCATTGAACACAGAGAGGTCAAGCTGGTACTTCCTAGAGCATTCACTCCTATTGTTCAAGGTATTAGAATATACTTTGCATGCTACAAAGGAGAAAGGTAAAACTGACCAATGCTACAAACCCTCCTATCTACAATGGTCCATGCAACGTACACTAATGTAATAGTGGCACCAAGTTTGTGAGATTAACCAATATCTGACTAAATTTGAAGCCCTCTCCATAAGATGTAGTCCCAACACTGCTCATGTGGCCAAGAACCTGAGGCTAAATAGACCAGAGACCTAGGGGAAAACGAAATACTACTAAAGGAATGGAAAAGCAAAATGACTCCTAATAACTTTGTTATACTCCTATATCAGTATATGCTTCAGCCATCATTAAAGAAGTTTCCTTTTGAAATAAATTTGAATAATTACAAAGGGTCATAAGCAGAAAATATGCAGAGCGTGAGAGAACATGGAGCCCTTGGTCTTAAATGTGATGTCCTTATTAATTCTGCCCCCTGCAAAACAGGGGTGGAAAAATTGTAAGACCAAGAGGGGATACAGAAAATAATGAAAAAAAAGGCCTTCTAAATACAGTGGGAGACATACATATAAACTCACGGAGACTATGGCAGTATGCATAGGGCCTACAGAGGTCTGAGCCTCATGGAGTCCCAGTGTTGAGAGTGGAGAAAGCCCATATCCTTAACCCAGAGGCTTACTATTTCCTCACAAATGAAAATCCATATTATTTTTCTCTAGGGGAGTCCCACTAGATATACAAACCACTCTTACAGCTTAGCAGTAGATGGCCAACACAAAATGAATTCAGTGGTAATGTTGGAGAGTCCTTTTGTCTTTGTCACATGATTCTTTGTCTAAGCAATTTCCCCTTTTCTTCCCATTTCTTACCCTACAGGACTTTTGTGTATACAATGTGTTTTCCGATTTTGTGTTTTTGTGGGGATTTCTGCAATTTTACAACCATGGAATAAGGGAAAGATTGCAAAGGTAGACATGAAAGTAATTTAAGAAAGATTACTTTGACCTGAATGAGCTGAAGGAATGTGAGAATGTTAAGGTATAAAAAGAAACACAAAATTACCCAAGTGGGAAGCAACAGATTCTAATTGTGGATAGCAATAAAAGAAATGGAAAATAGAAGCCAAGGTGCACATACATTGCTCTGAAAGATAGCATGTAGTAACTGATGGAAGACAAGAGAGAAGCCTAGGAAGAAGGCTAGACCAGTGACAATTATGTAATTAAAACTTAGCTGACTGAATGGACCAAGACTACCTTAAATCCAACATAAAACTTCATAAAGTAAGCAAGTCTCTTCTGTGTGTTTTTTATGAAGAGAATGTCTCTTACAAACTTTTACTGACACAACTGGCTTTATGTTAAAATCCTTGTTACAAAGTTTCATCATACCAGGTATCATTTCTTATAGTGCATTTTGGGTGGAATTTCATACTTATTATCAATTCTGGGAATTTTGTTAATATCTTTTAGAAATGTGGATGCCATTGAGTTTGGAGCATAGCTGTTCAGAATTGAGACATCATCTTGGTGAATTTTTCCTTTGATGAGTATGAAGTATCCTTCCCTATTTATTTTGTTGATATATATTTTGTTTGTTTGGAATCTATTCTCTTAGAGATTAGAATGGTTACAGCAGCTTGCTTCTTGGGTCCATTTGCTTGGACAATCATTTTTCAAATTCTTTACTCTGAGGTAATGTCTATTTTTCATGCTGAGGAGTATTTCTTGGAAGCAGCAAAAGGATGGATCCTGTTTTGGCATCCACACTCTTAGCCTGTGCCTTTTTATTGGAGAGTTGAGTTCATTAATACTGAGAGATATAAGGACCAATGATCACTAATCACTGCTATTTTGTTGTAGTTGTAGTAGTAGTAGTTGTTGTTGTAGTTGCTGCTTCTGCTGCTGCTGTTGGTGGTGGTGGTGGTGGTTGTAGGAGTAGTGTGTGTGTGTGTGTGTGTGTGTGTGTGTGTGTGCGCGCGCGCACGCGCTTCCATTTTGGTCTTACTGGTATGAAATCATTTCCTGTTAATCTCCTTAGGTTGGAGTTTTCCTTCTCATACCTTTTATATAGCTGGATTTGTATGTAGATGTTATTTAAATTTGACCTTGTCATGGAATATTTTATTGTTTCCAGCTATAGTGACTAAAAGTTTTGCTCAGTGTAGAAGCCTGGGCTGACATCTGTGGTCTCTTTGGTACTGCAAGAAATCTGCCCAGGCTCTTGATTTTTAGGGTCTACACTGAGAAGTTGCATGTAATTCTAATAGGTCTGTCTTTATATGCTACTTGTTTTTTTTTCCATTGCAGATTTAATATTCTTTCTTTTTTTCTGTATGTTTAACATTTTGATTATTATGTGGTAGAGAGAATTTCGCTGTTGGTCCAAACTACTTGTTTTATATCCTTCATATACCTTTATAGGCATCATTTTCTTTAGGTTAGGCAAATTTTATTCTATGATTTTGTTGAAAATATTTTCTGGACCTTTGATCTAAGAATCTTCTCCTTTTATTTCTATTATTCTTAAGTTCATTTCTTATGTTTATTTCTATTAATCTTATGTCTTTTCATAGTGTCTCATGTTTCCCAGATGTTCTGTGTTAGGGACTTTTAGATTTAACAATTCCTTTAATGGATGCATCAACTTCTTCTATCTTATTGTTTATATCTGAGATTCTCCCTTCCATCTCTTGTATTTTGTTGTTGATGTATTTTGTAGTTCCTGTTTGCTTGCCCTGATTTTCAATCTCCAGGATTCCCTCAGTTTGTCTCTTCTATTGTTTCTATTTCCAGTTTCAGGTCTTAAACAGTTTTATTCATTTCCTTCACCTGTTTTTTTATATTTTAATGGATTTCTTTAAGGGATTTATTCATTTACTCTTTGAGGGCCTTTGCAGTCTTCTGAGATTGAATTTAAGGTCTGTGTGTGTAAGCGTGCATGTGTGTGCTTGGGCAAGTTCATGTGCGCCTGTATGCTTCAGCTCTGTTGTAGTATCCCATAGCTTGCCATAGTAGAATAGATGGGCTCTGATGGTGCCATTATTGCCCTGGATATTTTTGATTGTGTTCATATGCTGGCTACTAATCATCTGGGTTAAGGGTTATTATATATGTTTATATGACAATTTCTGAATTTATGTGTAGGATGGATTTCTTTCTCTTGCTTTTTGTTTCTTCCTGAGTAGCCTGTGGTTCTACTGACACTTCAGTAGACTGTCTTCACTGGGGTTTTGGCAGCCTGTGTGTGACTTTTGGGATTTTGGGTGCAATCGTTTCCTCTAAGGTTCTGAAAACTGGCATGATGTAAATCTCTGGATAGCTGTGTAGTTTCTGGGGTTCCAGGTACCCGTGTGGTCTCTAGGGTTTCAGCTATGGGCTTAGTCCTTGGGGTTCCTAATACCAGCTTGATCTCTGGTATACCAGGGATCTTCTGTCATAATTCTCCAACTCTTATAATTTCCAATACTGTGTTCCATACTGACACCTTTTTAGGGAATAGAGAATTAGTTTAGAAAAGGCAACTTGTAATCCAAATGGTGGGTATGTTCTAACTATGATTATTAGTAAGATAGAGAGGTGATAAGTTTATACTTTGAAAGATATGCAGCACTCTACATTTAAATAAATAGTAAAAGGTAGCTTTATATAGACTCAGTAAGAATCCTCATAAATCTTAACAGGGACTTAGACTTGACATGGGAATAAAAAAAGGCTGTTTAGAGGCCACCAAAGAAAAGTTGGTGGGATTTGTATTTTGTTTCATTTTTCCCAGGATCCTTTTATGTAACAGTGAATATGCATAACACAAATTTCACCATTGTAACTGTTTTAAATTAGATAATTCTGGGACATTTAGTTAAATCACAAAATCACTAAGTGATCACCACTGTCCAGTCTCAGAACTTCTCCCTCAAATAAAACCCAAAACAGACCATTGTATTTTAAAACTAAAATTAGTGAAAAATTCACTCTGTGATTAAAACATTTAAGTATAGTAAAGATGGGTTCCTGTTGAAAAAAAAAACACTTGTGGCTATCTTCAAATTTCTCAGTGATTCAATTTCTCTTCTCTGGAACCATTTCATTAAATATAATCCACATATATAAAAGCAGCTATCAGAGATACCTGTTTCTACATCTTGTCCATAAACAGACTGATAGCTAGATGCATTTTTTAGATCAAGTTGATTAAACACCCATTTTCTATGTAAAAGGGAGGAATCTCAATCAGAGCATGATATGACTACATCATGACAACCTACATTGGCCATTAAAACCTTAGTTTAGTACTTGGCTACATAGGAAACATGAACAAAACCTCGGTGTGAGGACATATGGTGGTAGAAATGGAAAGATATTATTTTAGTTATTAGTTTAGAGGAAAGGAAATCATTTTGTGATAAAATAGAATACACTTTACTGGAGTGAGGAGGTAATATAGAGGGTGGGGAAGGGAGGAGGGATCATTAAGGATGTTAAAAAACTTCTTGGATTACAATTGAAAAAGGAAGTAAAGACATATTCTGTTAATTCTAAAGATTTACATTTAACTTCTGTATGATAAAGTGAATAACATAGGAAAATTGATAAAATTGAAGATTTTTTTTTTAGATTTTTTTATTGGATATATTCTATATTTACAATTCATTTCCCTTTTTCTGGTTCCCCACCGCCAAAGGTCCTATATGCCTTTTTCCCTCCCCCTGCTCCCTCATCCACCCCCTCCCACCTTACTGTTCTTGTACTCCCTCACAATGATGTTTTGGTCCATTCTAGCACCAGTGTCCACTCCTTTCCTCTTGTGAGACATCACTTGATATGTGATTTATGTCTTTGGTGTTCCAAGCTTCTAGGCTAATATCCACTTGATACAATCTCAGATTCAATGAAAGGCATACAAATACAATAAGAGTAAAAGTGAAAAAGAAAGTAGAAACATTATTTGATAAAACTGAAGATATTTCTATAATATTTCTGATAAAATTATGGAAATTTATGAGAAAATGTTAAAATTTGAACATTTTTGTGGTACTTTTCAAAGATACAATTTAGGTATACAAGCCGGGCAGTGGTGGCACACGCCTTTAATCCCAGCACTTGTGAGGCAGAGGCAGGCAGATTTCTGAGTTGGAGGCCAGCCTGGTCTACAGAGTGAGTTCCAGGACAGCCAGGGCTACACAGAGAAACCCTGTCTTGAAAACAACAACAACAACAACAAAAACAATTTAGGTATACAAATAAATAATAATATATTTAAAAAGGAAGTGGAGTTTTTCAATTGTATTCTAATTGCATTTGTATGCCTATCATTGTATCTGAGTTATCCTATGTAATCCTCAATTTCATCATACATATATTAAAATCTTCAGTTTTATCAAAAAAAAAAAGAAAACATCTTGGAGAACTGCATTATTTTATGTTTACTTAAAATATGTATGAAATCTCTCTCTCTCTCTCTCTCTCTCTCTCTCTCTCTCTCTCTCCCTCTCTTACACACACACACACACACACACACACACACACACACCTATGTTTAAATGGAGGTATATGCTATTGTGTGATTAATGCTCCCTCTAAGAATCATAAGCTATCTTACACAAACCCTAGTGCCTGGCATGAGAAGCCTTCCACTGAGGTGTTGACCAAGGAATCTAAGGCACTTCATATTACCCTTGGTTGTCTCCTAGAACTTGACAATAAGACTCTATTTTGATGACACTATACACTTCAGATGCAAGACTTGGGGGAATCAAACTTGTACTAACCTAAAAGCCTGCTCCCAGAGGACTACCTTTTATAGATTTAGAAGGTGCTATTCAAGTTCCTAAGGGAACAAAACCATCAGTCCTACCCTATGAAATACAGCAATGACTGGCCAGACAAGATATCTCTAATGTTTAATAGTAGCACTCTTAATCTTGGGGGTAGCCAATAGCTTTATAATTGAATCTAGTTCCTGTTCAATAGAAAGGAATTCATGATCATTAATAAAACCCTAGCCAACTACTTGTGGATGAAGTAGTTTTTCCTAAACTAAATAATTTCTAACTGCATCCTAAGTGCTCATCCTTATACTTACATAGAAGTGTAGTTTTACCCTCATTAAAGAAGCTTCTTTTTTATATGAGATTGTATAACTATTACAGAGACCCAACTGTTCAAAATACAGAGAACAGGGACAGTGTATAAATGACCCCAATTGATACATCTACAATGTGATCTTTACACCTAAGGCTCTGGAACCTCATAGAAGATGGACAGAAAAATTGCAGTATTCAAGGCCCAGAAAGTCTTCTGTGAGATTCTGTCTGCTTGATAGGCAGAACAGCTCACACATGAAACCTTAACAACATGGCTGCTTAAATAAGGACTCAATAATTACAGCTCCAATTGAAATGCAAATGTGGATGAGGGAAATTCCATGAGGCCCACACTTAGGTAAAAAGCTATAGGCAAGTAATGGCTGTTGGAAGAAGACTAATTTTCTCCAGAGACCAACTTCCTGATAGGTTACTAGATCCCAAATAGTCAGTCTTAAACACATGTTCATATTAGCAACACTAAATGGACTCCGTAGGTTGTGTGTGTATAAATATATACCTAGTAATTGCAACTTAAGAAAAAGAGATTTACTTATATGAGATGGAATAGGAAAGGCACAAAAACAGTTGGAGAGAGGAAGAAGAGGAATAGAAAAGAAAGAAATATAGTATTCACATAAGAAATTCTCAAAAAATATTTTTAAAAGAAATGTTTACCTGGAATTTAGTGCTTCCTGGCAAAAATGATATCTGGGAAGAATCTAAAATGCTAAAAAAAATATTGCACATCAGTGTAGAGAAGGAACAAAAGAGGAAAATAGATTAGGAAGAGGATGAAATATTATAGTTTAAGGTTTATAAATTGTTTAATGTAATGGAGAATACAACACCTTCTTTAATGGTGCAGAGCCATCTTTACTGTAACACAAAGGGAAAACAGAACTGATAATTGATTTTCTTTCCCAAAAGGCAATAATCCTTTCACAGTTACTGTGCAGGGCATTGTGTGCAGAAACCTACCAGATGGTCTGAGTAAGAAGGGAGAATAAAGCATGAGGATAGGAGGGAATACAAATCAGTCATTTTTATTGCAGACTTGCTTGGAATTTGATGGGAATTGCAGGCAGTGATGAGGACTCTTTTTAGCATGTGCTTGATAACACTCTTTTGGGAAACAATTTATTTTGCTAATTTACCTCACACATCAAAATTATACTCAGAACCAAAGCTCTTAGCAGAAATTTCTTCAATTGTTGTCCCCAGGATGAGGGCAGATTCCATTTCTTGGTCAAGTTATAATTCATTAGAAAAACAACAAGATCAAGGCTTCAAAGTAAGTGGACCAGATGTTTAAAGAGACTATACCACTGGTCCAAATAAACTGCATGGATAGTTGCAATAGGCAGAAACTAGAACCATTTTACTGTAATGTGACTTTCTCCCAGTTTTACATATAAAGCAATCCTAAATATTCACCTTGATGATGGCAATGCCAGATATACTAATGCTTTCTCAGAAGAGAACAGGATAAAGTTACTAAGGTAAACTTCAATTTGAGAAGACATAGGTGCTTCAGTCTTTGTAATCAAATTGCTTAGAATCTGTAGTGTATCTTCAAAGCAGGGGCACAGGTTAAGATATAAGGAAAGAAAACAATGCTAAACAGCCTGAATCCTTGGTTTTAGGATTATAAAGTAAAATGATGGGGAAATAAAACATCATCCTCTATAGAGAGTAGAATGAAATTTTTAACTTTTTTCAGAATTTCATATATGATATTGTGTTTACATAAATTCACATCTCTCTTTCCTTCAATTCTTGTTATGTTAACCACCAACTACCTTTTAAATTCATAAATATATGTATATATTCTTATATATTATATATGTCTTTATCTATCTATTTATCTATATATCTATGTACCTACCTACTTGCTGAGTGTCTTTAGTGTTACTCATATGGACATGTATTTGGACTGATCAGTTGGATTTAGATTACCTAATGGGGAGTTCACCCCCTCAGAGAAGACTGAGTCTCCTTCTCTCAGAAGCCATTAATTTTCAGTAACTCTTTCTCTAGGGTTGGAGTGCTTTGAGATTTCACACATTCACTTTGGCGTGTCAAATGGAGTTGTTGTTTGGCAGATCTGGTGTAGGCAACCATATTATTCATATTTCATGAGTTTGCTTTTCTGGAAGACACTATCTCACAGTAGACATCCTCTTCCTTTGGCTCACAATCTTTCCTTTCCATCTTTTGTGATGCTTCCTGAGCCTTAGTTGTAGTTGGCTTGTAGATCCATTAATTGAGGACAGGCAACCTATAGTCCATTGTTCTTTATAGTTCATCTAGTTGTGCATATCTGGAATATTCTCCATTTGCTGCAAAGAGAAACTTCTTTGATGAGAGATGATTCTGAACTTATCTGTGGATGTAAGGATAAGGTTTTTTTTTTTTTGTTTTTTGTTTTTTGTTTTTTCTGAGACAGGGTTTCTCTGTGTGGTCCTGGCTGTCCTGGAATTCACTCGGTAGACCAGGCTGGCCTCGAACTCAGAAATCCGCCTGCCTCTGCCTCCTAAGTGCTGGGATTACAGGCGTGCGCCACCACGCCCGGCTAGGATAAGTTTTTAAGAGTATAATTTTAGCACCGGGGGCTGGGGCTGTTCCACTGTCCTCTGTCCACAGGTCCCTCCAGGACAGAGCATGTCTTCCAGGAGGGTTCTCACTCCTGGACTCAGAGGTGAACTCACCACTTTCTCTCCAATAACTGTCCAAAGTGGGACCAGCCAGGAGTACACAGGGCACAGGAACAGTGGAGCAGATGGGACAGGATCCTTCTGGTTTCCCTCTGCACCCAGGAGTTAAGGCTGTTCCACAACACTCCACACACAACCCCTGCCCAGGAGAGAGCTGGTCTTGTCATGAGTGCTGACACCACCTTACAGGTCCACAGGAAGAACAATCTTCAGCCAGAAAAAAGTAAGATT